>UCOL01002663.1:0-23840 GCA_900474335.1 Ormyrus nitidulus | reverse complement strand
TCAAGTAATAGTTGAAGTTTATGATTGATGTTACTTGACTCGATGGTGCACCATTCGAAATTTAAATCTTTAGAGAATCTGAAAAAATGCACCATCTCAGTCATAAACTAAACATCACTAACTAAAACTTTCATCTGCGTTCTTTAGCGACATTTCTCATGATCACTGAAACTCAACTTTCATGCATATTCATTGACGTCACAACGGCAAAAATTCGCTACATCGATTGTTTATCAAGTAGGTCGTCATCGAAAACCCGACGTTTACATTATTAAATAACTTTTATAATACTTAATGTGCTTCTTGCTGAATTCGATGGCCGAAAATTATGAAGCGGTTTTGATTTACCCGTTTCAGATTTACAAACTCTTTTGAAAATAAAAAATTGTATGGCGTGCTGGCAATGTTATCCAATTTAAAATTTTTTAATTAAGGTCTGATATCTTAAATAATAAAATTTGTTTTTTTAAGAAACTTTTATAACTTAATACTTATTATAGTTTTGAAGTTAAATGTTATTTCATTCAATCAGCTAAAGCTCCTTACAAAGTATAATAAAGAATATTTTATAAATATAAATTATATTAAATATTAAAAATAAAGACATCCTGAATCTAATCTAAATAAAATTTGATTAAATTGTCTTAATCCTCTTAAGGCCAAGTTTTCGAACGTCAGATTAACTAAAATTTAATACTAGAGTACACTCGCTCTACTCAGAATTTAATTACCTTCGAAAATAATCAGAGGAAACAGATCATTACACTGACGGTCGATCTAAAGAAGTTAATTGCATGCTATTCTCCCGTAAGATCGGACAAATTGAGAGATTCAAAGACACTGAGATACAAAATTAATGAGGGGAACAGGGAAAGATGAAGAAGAGTCAGGCTAAACCTTTTCCTCTCTGTCCGAACGTGCATGTTTTGGACAAGAGAATGTCCATCAACTTTTAGCAGGGCAATTTCAAAGGGAGTCGCTCAGAATATGACTTCTTGACAGTTTTCTGCTTCTAATTTAGCAGTGCTTCCTCTCTGTTATATTTTGTGAGAAGAAACCTTAAAAGAATTTTTACATTGTTTGTATGCAGAAGAAAATGTAAAATGAAAAATCTATTAAACTTGATTTAACATATATTAATTTAATTAATTTTTGTAATAAAGTAATAGATTTGCTAAATGTTCAATTTTTAAATCATATTTAAAATTTCGAGAGAAATTAAACTTTTCCAGTTTCTGGACAACTTTTTAATCTCAATATTGATGAAAAGAATCTTTCTCGTTCATATGAATTCCATTGTACCTCAAACTTATTAATAAAAAAAGCTTATTATTTTAAATAATACAAGTACTAATTTCATAAAAAAAACAATTAAATGCGAACAAATATTTTAAAATATTTTGGATAATTCTTTTCAAAATTTATATTTATAATTAGAATATTTAAAAAATAAAACGTATTCAAATAAGCAGATAATTTTATATTCGCAGCTTCACGCAATAAAACGAGCTCGTCGGAGCGCATCCATTTAACAGTCCACTCGCGAAATTTCCGTAAGAATTGTGTAAATGCAAGTTGCAAATTATCATCTGTAATATCTCGCAAAGAGCGACGCCGACGGTAAAACGGATCTACTGATTCGCAAGCTAAGTGAGACAGAATAGCTGGGTTTCGCCTCGTTAACCAAATTGGTCAATGTCACAAAAAATTTATTAATTTATCAATCGAAATTACCATTATTAATTTGTATTTTTTTGATATTACTGCACTATTTAATTATTTATTTATATGTAGCAGAAAAAATTAAAATTGTTTATATTTTTTTAGCTCTACGTATACTTAAGTAAATATCTGAAAAAGTATATTAACTAAAGATTAAAAAATTTTGTAGCCAACAGCATAATGTTGAGATTTTTTAAATTGATTTACATTTTCATTTTAGATATTAAAATCTATAAAATAATTAAGTTGTTTTGGTATAAAAAGTATGAAGGATAACATCAAGATATTAGATTTTCCCCTTCAGCCGGAAAGTGGCAACTTTCTGGTTGCTACGTGAAACGAAGTTGCCGCTTTCCGGCGATGTCGAGCAGAAAAATAGTTTACACACCTTGGCCAGTAAAAAAGAAAGCCGCAGATCACACCTCGGCTTCGTCTCGGCCGACAACTACGTTTGATCTGAGACATTTCTTATTTTACTGGCCTAGGTATGTAATGTACTATTTCAAGGAAATAGCAATTAAATTCTGTTTGATATCTTCTGTAATTTTCATTTAATTGATCTTTTTCAATAATTATTCTCATGTAACTTATATGGTAACTTAAAAGGTTAAATCTAAACAACAAAGTTTATCAAGTACAGCAATATTTTTCCACTTCTTTTGGCAAATAGGGGTACAGTTTAGGAAGCTTTCTAATCTGTATTTTCTAGTTTCTTCTTTGTCTACTAATGGTCAGTTAACACATCGCAATACCAGTGGCTGTATTGTCAGGACTGTGTACGTCGGGCACTATGAAAAATTATGCGGAAAGGACATATAAATATAAGACAATGGCCTTTGAATTTGTTGCACGTCATGCCTAACTATTATATAGATACAATTATAAATAGCCGACAATTGTGCACATAATTCTTTGTAAAAATTATCCAGATATGTGGGCTGAGAAATGAACTCCTTACGATTACGTTGTCATATCAAGCAAAAACCAATTTTGTAGTATAATTTACTTACATTGTGTACTAATTACCTTGCAATTAAACTTGATATTAAAAATACATCCGCATTAAAATAAAATGGTTCATTGATTTCGTGAAATTTTGATTTATTTGACACTAAATAGCGAGTAGATACGGCCTTTTAATCTCAACAGGTGGCCCATAATACACATTCTAGAATCAATTTCCATCCAGCACATTGACTGAAAATTCAATCGCGTGCATTCAACGGATAATATACATAGAGATAAATTTATCAAAATTAACTTTTTTAGAGTGAAAATATAAATAAAAAATTTGATAATTTTTATATAAAATTTTTCATATAAATCCATATTCTTCTTATGTAATCTATGAGTATTTATTTATGTTATTGTTTTTGATTTAGCAGGTGCAAGTGATGATCTGTGGTCCATTACTACTCCTAATCCGATATCGGAAGATGAAGAGAATAAGATCATCACCACGGTTATCATAGTCGCCGTAGTTTTGATCGTTATCGTAGTTTTATTTGCCATTGGACTCTTGATTGACTGTAGAACTCAGTAAGTTACTTAATGGCAATACCAATTTTCTAATTAAAATTCACGGCAATTTCGATTTACAAGAGATAAGATACAGAAAGTCAACCCTGTAAGTTTTTAAAACTTGATCGAACGTATACTAAATGCTTTTTGTTTCCACATTCCCTATATATTATATACATAATTCTCCCAATTGCAAACAAATTACGCGAAAGAATGGGGGAAATGTGCTCGATATTTTTTATTAAATTTTATATTATAAATGTGTAAACAATAAAGTATTATTAAAAAAAGATGCTTGTCATAATCTTAAACTATATTTTCTATTTACAATAAAACTTAATTGTGTGCACAATATTTCAAGAACATGTTTTTAGCATTCGAATAATACATTTTGATTTTGTCCGTACATGTACTTTTATATATTTGTTTGATGCCTATTTTACGCTAATCTATATAATTTGTCAATGCGATGAGACTTATAATTGTTATTAGATTTTTTAATTTAATTAGCGTAAGAATAAGTTTCAGAGTAATTAGAAGCATTATGTGTGCATGAATAAGTATTATCAGTTTTGAAAATTATTATGTTTAAAATTATAGATCGTGTGAACAAAAATTCCAAAGAAAAAACTACAATGCACTCGAGCACTGAACTTAAGCAAACTAGTTATAGCTTGAAAAAACCTTATCAATTAATCTCTTACTTTCAATTTCCTCCCGCAACCATTAGATATATATACTCATGGTACTTTTTGCTTCCTACTAGAGGAAGCTTTGAGATAGTATTTAAGCTACTGGTAATGATGTTATTAAAATGCAAAAAGTCTCGTAGACATTAGTTTATACTCGACACTGAACTGATTGTGAGCTAGCTCTGTAACAAAGTTATTTTCAGGATAAGGAGATCAAATGCTCGGAGGCCCAACCGGCAAGGGTGCCGTATGTTACCAGCCTTTCGCTGCGCCAAGCCGCTTCCCCAACGATTGGAGCGCGATAATACCAGATATTACCCCAACAACCTTTCACTCAGCTCCCCCGAAATCGTAGTCGACAACTATATTGGAAGCTCCTCTCCCACCGACTTCGATGATTACGAGTTGTCTGTCTACAAAGGGAGATATAATAAATAAGTGTGTATATTAAATGTCCCCATTTTTGCGTTTGGTCGCAGTTCTCCACTTTACCGTTTTTCCAATAGCACCGCACATTAAATGCGTGTATTTTTTCTTGCATTAATTTTTAAGTAGTAAAACATTTTTAATGATTTAATGATTATTAAATTTTATATTAGTTAAATGAGTAAGTTAACTTATTCTTTTATTTATTTTAACGAATGCACATATCAGTATTAAAAAAAGTAGGGTAGGAATGACTAGATGATACAGAAAATGCAGTAAAGAATGTGCTGAATCAATTTTTTCAATTAGTAAGTCTATACTGCATTTTTTCCTTCGAGAAAGGAAGACAGAAGACTTATTTTTTTATTTTATAAACAGTATACTTTTTATACTTTTTTAATTATTTTAACTGATTTTGATTTAAAAATATATTTTTCCAAAGGAAATATAATAAAAGGAAATATATTATTCCGAAACGAAGTAGTCGCTTAGTAGTGAAATAGTAGTGAAATAGTACATTGTAGTACTTACTTAGTAGTGAAGTAGTACATTGTAGTGCTAAAAATTAGAGAAAAGAAAAATTATCAATGTTGTAGTTTAAATTATTTTCCATAATAATGTGCGTAAAGGCTTTTTTCACAGTTTTTTGTAAGTAAAGTAGCATTTATTTTACATTCGGGCTTCATGCACATTGTAAAATAAAGTGCTGCTTTACCCACAAAAAGCTGTGAAAAAAAGCCAACCTTACGTACAATATTACGGAAAGTATACAGTCATTGTCAAAAGTATAAAAACAAAATTAAACGCTCTGTAACCCTGCTAGAAAATAGGAAAGTTGTAATAATGATAGCGTAGGATAGTAATTAGGCAGTTTTAACAAATTTAAAAAGTCTATAAAATGTTATAAAAAAATTGAGATTTCTACCAGGGTAATGTATGCGTATAATATTAATTAATCATTATATCTAATAAAAATATCAAATAATAAATAATAAATAAACCAAAAATGCAATGAAAACTATTTATTTCTTATAACCTCTCTTTTTTATGTAAATTTCTTACAAAAACATGTATGATTAACAAATCTGAGGAAAGACTTATCATAGTATCGTGAGAAAATCTTTCTACAAGTCACATATCGTAAAAAAAGCTTCTTTTCTTCCTCCTTTTCCGACGAGTGCGGAGACGTCATAATAATTCCCTTTTGAATGAGCACAAGTGAATACTTTGTAAAGCTCGGTATTCGGGGCATTTAAAGTGGTGTTCGAAGCTCGGGGCCGCTTCGCTCTTGGAATGACGAGAGTGGGCCTGAAGGCCTCGGGCCCAAATCAGAGCCTGCCGAGCACCATGGCGAGCAGTGCCATGCGCACGTAGACGCCGTTCTCGGCCTGCCGGAAGTAAGCTGCGCGCGGGTCATTGTCGAACTCCGGGCTGATTTCGAAGACACGCGGCAGAGGATGCATCACGCGCATCTTGTTCTTGGCGCGCGTCATCAGCTGCGGCGTTACCACGAAGTGGCCGCATGCCTGCAAGTCGTCAATGGATTTTTTTTCATTGTTCCTGGCGATCGTGACGTCGCTCACGTTTTCGCATTCCGCTTTGCGACACGCGGAATTCAAATTTTATCGCAAGTATCATCGCATTCTTTTCTTATTTCATTTTTTTTTTATTGGAATAAAATGTGCGCTCAATAATAACTCATAAATAACTCCAATTACTATGAATTATTGTTCTTAAATTGTAAAGTTTTTAAAAAGATTGCACGAGGTCTCATTCCAATATAATCGATAATGTAATTAGGCTGACCGATCTTACCTTATCGTATTCTTCCTGGGTTTCAAATCGTTCTCGCTGAATTCTAGTCATATACAAAATATCCGTTTCAGGCAAAACATCCTCGAGTCTGTTGTACTTTTCCTGCGGAGTTCCTTTGCTGGCCACGTATTTTACGATTTCATCGGGCATTCCCAAATTCGGTGGACTGACGTAGCGTAACTGGACGTTTTCATATAGTGCCAGCAACCTTTCAATGAAAAGACAATGACATCCATCATAAATATTTATCATTCTCAACAATTTCAATCTGATATAAAAATATACGCGTTACGTATAAGTGACAAGCTATTATTCATCTCTCATAAATGAAAATTTATTAACGTCGCCTCTTTATTATTTTACTTAACGTTTCAATTAGCAAGAATTTTAGCGTGATTCGAATAGGTAACGATGTGCGTACCTGGCAAGAGAGTGGACGGTTCTGCCGTGTTTGAGATCGCCAACCATGGTAACTGTGAGGCCTCTTACGGTACCCATTTCTTCTCGAATAGTAAAAACATCCAATAATGCTTGAGTCGGATACTCGCCAACGCCGTCGCCGGCGATTATCAACGGTTTACGGCACCTCATGGCTGCTTTCTAATCGAGGAATGCATTTCGTTTTCAGTATCATTGATTCGCATGTTTTCTGAATAGTTTTTCCGTACTTACGCTCACCGCACCGCGCTCCGAATGCCGAAGAACGACTACGTCGGCGTAACCAGCCATTATCGCAACTGAATCTGTAAAGAAGAATGAAATTTTTCAATTTACAGTGCGATTGTCGTCCGCGCGTGAAAAGATTTTTACCTTCTAGCGTCTCTCCTTTCTTAACTGACGACTTCATTTCGTCCATATGAATAACTCTACCGCCCAATCTCTGCATAGCTGCGTCGAAACTGCAAGATGTCCTTGTACTAACTTCGTAAAACATCGAAGCCATGACCTTTCCCTAATAATGCGAATAAAATACTTTGAGATAACTTGGAATTTTCTTAATCATAAGACGCAAACTAATAAGTACCCTAAGAATATGGTCCAGCGGCCTGTCGGCAAGTATGCTCTTGCGCAGATCGTGAGCGATATCAAAGATGTCTTTCAACTGCTCCTTTTTGAACATGTCCACGGACAGAACGTGATGCCCGCTGAGGCCATGATTTACGGACAGCAGTGCAGGTTGGACCGGGGCTTGAATCACCAGATTTGGATTGCTGTCGCTCTTGTACCTGGTTGCATTAGAGAAGGGCACTGGCGACGAAACGCGCTGACCGGGAATGTATTCCGGTGCGAAGTGAACCGTTGACTTGGATTGTGGGGGGTAAAGCAAATTACCGAAAGGATCTAGAACAACGAGACAGTTTTTTTCTTCTCAATTGATATTCTTTCTACGACGAACTTGTTAAAACATGTTCATATTTATTATAATTATTAATGCAGTTTATTAATTAAAATGTCACCGCTTACCCAAGGTGGGTTCTTCTTCGTTTTCAACGTTCTTTTTCACATTCAGCGACAGGTATCCCTCCAGAGCTGAATTCGGCCTGCTGACAACTTCGGCAGTCGAGGCAGGATACACAACGGGTGAGGAAACCTTGGTCTTCTTCTGAATCTCGCGTATGTCCTGACCGTATCCTGGGCTTACCAGCACCTGCCCCTCAATGTAGGCAACCTCGCCGCGTAAAACTACTCGATGTATTGATCCTTTGATCTTCATGCCCGCAAAAGGCGTCCATCTGGACTTGGTGAATGGCATGGCCTTCGGAATCGTCCACTCCTCGTCCAGGTCGACCTCGACATAGGTGCTCGGTTGGTCCGGAATGTTGAAGATGCGCTTTGGATTTCGGTAGAATCTTTCAATTATATCCTGTAATTACAATTAGAAGGATAAATTTGAAGCATAAAACTTTATTTATAATCAGTATACACTTTTTCACCTTTGTGTTAATATTTTTAAATGAAAAAAATCTTTTATTTCATAATTGCAAATCAATACGGTCTTTTTGAAAATTGAAAAGGTGCTTGCGCGGGACCTTACGCGATTATAATCTCAAGCGGTGCGATTACAATAGCTATTAATTTCGAATGGTTCGCTCTTTATGTAGCTTTAATACCAATAATTGTGTGTAACGCTGACCTCTATTTCGAGCTTGCCTTCGTTCACGGCATTTAAAAGAAGCGGCAGGATCGTTTCAAGCCCAGGGAAACCGGGTGGTGGCGGAGGTGACTCACGTCCTTTTTCTTGTACCGTGTGAGGAGCTAGAATCAAATTTAAAATAGACTCTAATTTATTAATTCAATTTGTTTTATTTAAATTTTACTGCTCTAAATACATTATTAATTTATTAATGGAAAATTTTAAAAGTATTAAAAAATGAATTTTATTAATATTTAAGAACCGTGCCTTACCGTGATCAGTAGCAAAAACATCAATGATATCCATGTTGTCCCAAAGAGCTTGCACGTCTTCCTTGGTTCCAAGCATCGGTCTGACTTGACCCCAACCTTCACCTATTCTTTCCAAGTCGTCCTGACAGAGAAACAGATGGTGCGGACAGACTTCGCATGTCACGGGAAGACCCTGGAATTCGCAAATAAATCATGATTATTACCAACTGTCCGAAATAATAATGAAGCACTTCATACGTGACTATCTTATTGATTGGACAATTCGTATATGATGATAAAGTACGTGATTAAAGTAGCAAATAACAGCTTTTAATTGATCGTATTAATGTACTTTTTCAAAAACGTAATCAATAATACCTTCTCCTTAGCTGCGCGAATGATTTGTATTTCTTCCTTCCTGGCGACATGGCACACGTGGATCGGTCTGTTGTATAAATTAGCTAGAAGTAAAACAGCAGCTGTAGTTTGCCGTTCAGCGTGAACACAGATCGGATACTTGAGTGGCCAATTCTCGAAATGCTGTAAATTAAAATATTAGCTTTAAAGACTATTACGTATTATTTAATTACGATATTAGGAGACTGCTTCCAGCAATATACTAACCTTAATCCATACAGTCAGATCACTAAGCCGTAGAGTAGTAAACGTCTCATTTAGATACATCTTGAGGCCAGCAGTCATCGAGGCGATTTCATTGATGCTCGAGTAGTTATCCGAGGAAGCTCCTGCGTACAAGGCGTAGTCGCACCGTGCACCAATTTTCGCGCGCTGGAGTACAAAGAAACGTAAAAAATCTAGCGTAACTGTTCTCAGGAAAAAAATGCACTCACCTCTTTGGCGACGGAGAAGGATTGCTGATCGATAACGGCGGGGTCGGTATTCGGCATAGCGAATATCATGGTGACGCCGCCAGCTAAAGCTGCGGCTGTGCACGAGGCGAAGTCCTCTTTGTGCGTTGCGCCAGGATCGCGAGAGTGAACGTGGACGTCGATGAACCCTGGTAATCTGAGTAATCTCCGAGAGGTCATGCAGTCCGTGTGCGTCTTCATGTGAGGCGCTTTACCCTCGAGCATCAACAGAGCCTGTAGATAAATCATGCTTTGGCTTTACTTTACTGATTCGACGAATCGTTCTCATTTTTCTGAACGCGAGCCTACCTCGACGAGGAGCTTGGCACACTTGACGTCAGTGACGAGGGGCACAGAGTAGTCGACGGCCAATCTTCGGGTGCGGTATCCGTGAGTCATAAAATTGGAGACTCGACGGGCGCCACCGTTGCGCATTGGCAGGTTGATAACCAGGTCAAAGTGCTTCTTCGAGAGGAAATCGGCAAGGTTGCGCAGCTCGCTCGGACTTGAATCCTCGCTCTCCACTACGTTGTCGAACGTCCACTCTACTGGTTCTACCTAACATCGATAGTATCAAATGAGAATCGAATGAATTCTTTTGGTTTTACAATCATTTTACACGCCTAGACAGTTAAAATACTTACATCTATTTTATGAGATGAGTAAAAATCTGCAGTTCCCATGCTAGCATACAATTTGAAACCCATTTTATGTAAGCTTGCAATCGAAGGTAAAAGTTCGGTTTTATGCTAAAATTTGTTTTTTTTTTTTCAAAGAAATTGTTTAAAGAAAAATAATTTACAAATACTCAAATATACTGAAATGAAAAACTACCTTAAATGAGCCAATAGACAGAAGAATGCCTTTTTCTGGGATGTGGAATCCAGTACTCATCATACCTTTCAAGTAAGCTTCATATCTGTTATCTCCGAAGCAAGCTACTTCTCCCGTTGAAGCCATTTCTACTCCCAGCGTAACGTCAGCGCCTATAAAAATAAGCAAGTAACAAAAAGTAAAAAAAAAATAATAGTTTCAATAACCATATTGTTTGCCCTTTTAATCTTACCAGTTAATCTTGAAAATGAAAATTGAGGAACTTTCACTCCAACTTTTCCGCAACCTTGAAGAACATCTACAGGTTCTATCGACTCTCCAACGATCATTCGAGTGGCCATTGCAACAAAGTCATGATCTAACGTTTTCGAAACAAATGGGAAAGATCTTGATACGCGGACGTTACACTCGATAACTTTCAATTCATTATCCTATGGAGAAATCATTATTTTATTTTATTGCATAGCTGTACTGTACTAAAGTTGTCCCAATGGTACATACCTTCGCAATGAGCTGCATATTAAAAGGTCCGGTAACTTCTAAGTGGTGGGCGATCTGTCTAGTGATAATCTTAATCTTCTCGAGTGTCTGCGCGTTGATGTCTTGAGGCGGAGTCACCAGAGTCGCGTCACCCGAATGCACTCCCGCATTCTCAACGTGTTCGGAGACAGCCATACAAAGGATTTGGCCGTTGCAAGCGACGGCATCGACGTCTATTTCTTTAGCTTCGAGGATGAACTTGGAGATGACAACTGGGTGTTTCTTACTTACGTTAGCAGCGTTTTTCAAGTAAGTCTCAAGATCGGTATCCGAATGAGCTACGTTCATCGCAGCACCGCTAAGAACGTAGGAAGGTCTAACCAGACAGGGATAACCGACCGTTTGACAGAAATCAAAAGCCGCCTGGAAGAAGCAATTTTTTAATGAATATTTGAACTCTGATATTTCTGGTTGACAAAATAAAATGAATCTCACCTGCAGGTCAGTCAATTCTCTCCACCTCGGCTGTGAGACGCCAATCCTATCTAACATTCTGGAGAACTTGAAGCGATTCTCAGCGCCGTCGATCTGTTCTGGAGACGTTCCCAGAATGCGCGCTTGCTGACGATGTAGATCCATGGCAATGTTGTTGGGCAGCTGACCGCCCATGGATAAAATGATACCTTCCGGCACTTCCTGATCATAGATATCCATCACCACCTCAAAAGAGATTTCCTCAAAGTACAGTCTGTCGCTCATGTCATAGTCCGTACTGACGGTCTCGGGATTGTAGTTCACCATAATCGTTTTCTTTTCCAAATTGCGCAGCTCGCGTAGACAGCTGACAGCGCACCAATCGAATTCCACTGAACTGCCGATCCGGTAAACTCCAGAGCCTGGTGGAAAATAATCATTTAACTATTCTGCGGCTAAAAATTCGAAAATTCTTTTTAACGATTTTAACTCACCAATTACCATGATGTAGCCCTCGGGAAAATCGACATCGTGACTTTTTCCATTGTAAGTCATGTACAGGTAATTCGTAGTCGCTGGCCACTCTGCAGCGACGGTGTCAATTTGTTTAACAAATGGAAAGATGTCATTTTCCTTTCTTTGCATTCGGATAGCCAATTCCGTGCTTTTCACTGCCACAGCGATCTGTTTATCCGAGAAGCCCAGCTGCTTGGCTCCCAAGAGAACTTCGACTGACAGCTTCGTCTGATCAAGATTCTCGAGGCGGGTTTGGTAGACGATGATGTTGCGCAGCTTCTCCAAGAACCAGTGGTCGATCTTCGTCAACTGATACAGCCTTTCCGTTGTGTATCCAGCCTTTAAAGCAGCTGCGAGGACGAACATTCGTTTGTCCGTGGGCTTTTCCAACTCGTCCTCGTTGACAGATTTTAAATATGGACAGAAACCGTTGACGTTCTCGTCGACCATACGGAGGGCTTTTTGGATAGCTTCCTCAAAAGACCTACCGATCGCCATTACTTCGCCCACACTTTTCATCGAACTCCCGATCTGTAAAATTTTTCATCATTACATCCAATACTTATTTAAAATCGAATCTAAGTGCTCGTTACCTTAGAGCTGACTCTCTGAAACTTGCTGAGATCCCACCTAGGGATCTTCACCACACAATAATCTAAGCTGGGTTCGAAGCAAGCCGTGGTTTTCCCAGTTACCAGATTTTTAATTTCGGGTAACGGAATTCCCAGTGCCAGCTTAGCAGCCACGTAGGCTAGAGGATAACCAGTAGCCTTACTGGCTAGAGCCGAGCTCCTCGACAGCCTGGCATTGACTTCGATGATATAAAACTCCTCGGAGAATGGATTGAGCGCGTACTGGATGTTGCACTCGCCCACAATACCAAAATGTCTAATGATCTTGATGGCCGTCGTTCTGAGCATGTTGTACTCCCGGTTCGAGAGGGTTTGACTGGGCGCTACCACGATCGATTCACCCGTGTGAATACCCAGAGGATCTACGTTCTCCATGTTACATACAGTTATGCAGTTGTCGTAAGCGTCTCTTACAACTTCGTACTCGACCTACAAACAATTTCTCTTACAATTGGATTCAATCTAAGTTTAATGGAATATTACTATAATGTTCAAGATAATAAAAGTTTTTAAAACTTTTTCAAGTTAGAATTTTAGTAGAAGCAATTGAATTGATAGTAAGACGCCTACTTCTTTCCAACCCTGCAGCGATTTATCTATGACGAGTTGCGATGAATGAGCGAGAGCTTGTTGTGCGAGGGCTTTCAGCTCGTCCTTGTTGTTGGCGAAACCAGAGCCAAGACCACCCAGAGAAAAGGCAGCTCTTGCCATAACTGGATAGCCGAGTTTTTCGGCAGCTTCTACAGCTTCCTGGATGGAGTAGACAGCGCAGCTCGGCGCAACCTTCTCGTTGATTTTGTTGACACGCTCGGCAAAGAGCTTGCGGTCCTCGGTGTCGATGATTGATTCGATCGGTGTACCCAAAATCTTCACACCGTACTTGTCAAACACTCCCTGATGCTGCAATTGCACTCCACAGTTCAATGCTGTTTGACCGCCGAATGTCAGCAGTACGCCATCGGGGCGCTCTGCTTGAATCACCTAATCAAATATAAAGTCGTATAAAATTACGCAAAGAGAAGAAAAGTGAAAAGTATTCAGAAAAAAAATGCGATCAAGCAAACCTGTTCAACATAGTCGGGCAAGATAGGCAAAAAGTAAACTTTGTCTGCCATTCCTTTGGATGTTTGAACGGTGGCGATATTCGGATTGATCAGAACCGTCTGAATATTCTCCTCCCTGAGAGCCTTAATAGCTTGAGAGCCCGAGTAATCAAACTCTCCTGCCTGACCAATGCTGAGCCCGCCAGAGCCCAAAATCAGGACCTTCTTCGGCCTAGTCACGACAACTGGCGTTTCAGGTAGGTACTCAAGTCTGTTATGCAGCCGGTCTTTGATAACCAAGTCAACAGTTTTTCCACTAGCCACGTTCTTCACAGTCTCGAGAAAGACATCGAAGAGGCACTCGAGGTCCTGAGGACCGGCTGTGTGCTCCGGGTGGAATTGTACCGAAAAGTAAGGCAGGGTCGAGTGTACGATACCCTCGTTGCTCTCGTCATTGGCGTTCGTGAACAAGGGCTCCCAATTTTTCGGCAGACTCGCTGCGTCTATGGCAAAACCGTGATTCTGTGACGTCATGTAGCATCGCTTCGTGCCGTGATGGATGGCCGGCTGATTGTGACCGCGATTTCCGTACCTAAAATAGAATTTTGTGTTACCTCGCCAAGTCATTTTAATGATTAATTGAGCTCTTGAATAAGAGTGAAAATTGAAAATATAGCTCTGAACGCTTACCTCATTTTGTAGCTTTTGCAGCCAGCCGCGATGGAAAGAAGCTGATGTCCCAGACAAATGCCGAAAATAGGTTTTTTGTTAGACGAGCTGAGGATTTTTCTGAGATTTTCAATGGTCTCCTTGCACATGCTTGGATCGCCAGGTCCGTTGCTAAGGAACAGACCGTCGAATTTTTCATTTTGTATTTTATGGTGCCACGGAACAACGTCTACTCGTGCTCCTCTTGAGAGAAGGCATCGCAATTGGTTGTACTTCAACCCACAATCGACTACGCAGATGTGAGGGAATCCTTGTGGATTGTACGTTGTCTTTGATGTCTTTTAAACATAATCGTTAAAACGTAATTTATTTTCGTAATCAATTAATCGATATCGCTCAAATCTGCTTCATTAAAAAACTTTAATCTTTCCAAATATTAGTAATGCTTTACAAAGAAATTTATAAAAAAATTTGCTCAACTTACTTGTGAAACTTTAGCAACGAGGTTTTGTGTGTTAGGGTCCACGATGCTTGGCAGTACATTTAAATTGGCAGGGAGTGTGTGAACAATCCTTCCTAAAATCGTACCCTTCTCGCGTATGATTTTCGTTAACGCTCTGGTGTCGACCTTCTGAATACCTGGGATACCTTCCTGCTTCATCCAATCCGAAAGAGATTTCGTTGATCGCCAATGACTTGGTGTATTACAAAGTTCGCTGACCACCAATCCGGCTGCCCAGATTTTGTAAGATTCGAACCATCTATGAATAATCAGATTGTGACAGAATAAAAAAAATTTCCTCTAAAAGGAAGTAAAATTCCCAGTTATGATACAATAATTTAGATTGACAGCTGAAGTACGTAATTAGAACAGTCTCTTGTAAAAATATTCTTAAAATAATGGTTGTTTAAATAAAAAAAATAGTCATTTCATAAATTTCGCTTTGAATAGAAAAAGCGCTATGTGGTAGAAGCATTTTTAGTGACACTTAATAAACAGATTAGGCGTTTTGAAAAAGACCCCACGATAATCATTGTATATAAAACTTATCTTTACCAGCAGCACTTCCGCGTTCAAAAAATTAACATAATGTGTTATCGTGATTCATTTAATTGGCGATAACGTATGGTTTTTAAAATACACCATTTTAAGATGAATCTTTGGTATAGATTTAAATGTAACAATTTCGGAAAGCTTCGGCAAAGAATAATCTATTGTTATCAATTGGTGTAGACTGCTAATAGTTGAATACTTTTAAGTCCAGCATTTATTATTCAATTATATATAGTAACGTGCACGCCTAAGTACGCATTTATTATTCTTGTATCATTCATCAGTCCATTGAAATAGTTTATCATGCGAGCAAAACGTGCCACATCTCTAATAGTGCATGACGGCAGATGCAAGAGGTTATCGCTCCGATTTTTTTTTTTTGAAATTAATGTTTTTAATAAAGTATTTTGCGCTATTCGCTAATTTAAAATTTAGAAATTTATATAGGAGAAATCACTTCATTTTGAAAAAACTAAATTTTTAAGATTGATTAAATAACTGCATATCATAAATGATAAAACTTTTAAAAGATCGTCGTGATTTATCGAAACTTAAGATAAATTAGCATAATATTTTCATTTCAAATTTACTAGGGATGCAAAATGCAAACAAACTATCTAATATAAAAACTGTCACTGAGAAAAATTTATAGGAAAATTTATGATACATAGTTTTGTATTTTCAGGATCAATTTAATATAATAAAATTTCTTTCTTTTTTATAGTAAATTCCAGGACATTTTAAAAGTTACTATATGAAATAATAAAACTTGCAGTAAATATAAGTTTTCTATAAAATTTTCTTAGTGAGATTTAACAATATTTTCACAATGTAAATAAAATTGGCACCGAAATTCATAAATTCTAATTACCTGGGAATGCCGTGTTCATCCTTTTCATCAGAAGGTACGCCATAATTACCTATCAGAGGATACGTAAGTACCAAGATCTGCTCGCAGTAGGACGGATCAGTCAGGGATTCGGGATAACCAACCATACCAGTTTGAAAAACTGTAACAAAAGCATGAACTTGAGCTTCATCTCCATTGCGTGTCGGTACGTTAGCTTGATTGTTTACAAATCCAGAATCATGAGCAAAGCTTACAAGTTAGCTTTATCGAATATAATTGCGAATCTCGAGCGCATTTAAATCGTAAGTAAATTTTCCGCTGACCTTTCAAGTCCAACAAACTTCTCTAAGTTTGCGGTAAATTATCATATTTCGTCCGTGTTTGTTTTGCTTTCGAGCGAAAAATTTGTCTGCCATCAACTTCTTGCATAAAGTTTTTTTCTCGACAGCAAAACAAATTTATAAGGTTTCACTTTCTTCATTTATAATGTTTCATGCAATTTTTGCTGTTTATTCTAGAAAACTTTTATTTCCCAGGGAGAATCCTATAGATAAATGAAAATCCGATAATTACTGCTTTGCAAAAGAACATTGAATTACAGCACAATGTGCTTTTCTCGCTCGATAAAGACTATTAGGGTCTTTGAATTCGGACTCCGAATCAATTCCTTTTGCTCCCCAAACATGACCCCCCAAACATTTCAGACTGACTGAGTTTCGAACATTGAGAGGAACAACCGCCTGGGTCAAACGTCGCTCAATTAAGAAAAGAATATTTTTCAAAAAGTTTCATTTAATTTAACAAAAGTTTCCTGATATTTTCTGTAACGTAGATGGCACGTGGTTTGTTTGGCCTCACAATCTCTTAGTAATCTATCTATATTTCTGTTTTAATCGGTTACGTTTAATTAGTCACTTTGCTGTATCAGTAGTACACAATATTACATCAATAATACACAGCTCTCGAACTTGATGAGTAAGATAACTTACAATTAGCTAAAGTTAACTGTTAAATAAATTGGGTAGATCTCGGTGTGCGTAACGTGAGGAGGTTGTCCTGACATCGCATACCTCCTCTTGTAGCTTACAAAATTTATTTTTACTTATGTTCTTCCGCATTGACATGTTTTCTACATTGTTAATATAAAATAGTTACGATATGATTTCAAACTTTAAATTATTCAATATTTTCGATTTTTGACATAGAACATTTGAAGTTTTCTGGGAGGCTTGTTTTATCAATTCTACATTCTCATAATTCTGTCCAATTATTTTTTCTTATCAGGTTTAAGAAAGTTTTTCTAATCTTAAATTGTTCGTATTTAATTCCTTATTTATTAATATAATGATAAGGGCGATTATTCAGAGTCGATAAAACATAAATGTAATCAGCCTCAATAATTATACGTTATTATAATAAAGGGTAGCTGTATAAAAACCTAAGATATTTTAGAATTAGAAATTAATAAGATCTTTGTAGTTTTATATTATATTGTTTCACCAAGTGTGAATAATGGCAAATGCTCAAGACACGCTTCAGTAAAGCCAAAGTCCAAGGTGCCAATGTCCGCTTAAGCAATTTATATAATGGACAACAAAACCCTCTGCGCATCGAACTCGAGAGAAAAAAAAAATGACAGCGCGGAGAATGTCAGCAGTAGGAACACGTGGACGCGCAGCTGACACCAAAGAAACTCGACGGAGTCGCAAGCGTGTCGTCGTGCTCACGTATACAGAACGGCAAATGCCTGTAAGATAACACGAATGTCTATATACAAGTAGAAGCCGGCTACCCGCGTTAAATGTTTCGTTGCGTTGGTAAACGCTGGGATAAAAAATTCTACTACATTTGTATTGTACTAAACTTGTTTTTAAGTCTATATAGATATGCGTATTAAAGTTGAGATAGAATTTGAGCGTCTTTCTTTGTCCTGAATGAAATACGAATTAAATCGTATTGGAAATTGTGGCTACTAGCACTATTTAACAATTATTTCAAAAAAATGTTTAAATCAGTTTCTTCGTTAATAGAAAAATCTTGAAGTTTAATATTGACATTACATGAGTTGAAACGTATATATATAGTATAGTAAAGCAAAGTGTTAGCGTTTAAACTGATATTTTCTTCTCGCTTGAAAAACTTATAAACTGCTATAAATTGTATCCCTTTTTTATACGTGTGTCTGCGCCGTTTTTCTATAAATATATCTTTTCTTTACCGTAGGGCTGTTATTATTCCTATAACAATGTCAGAAAAAATTTTGAAAATGAAAACAGTAGAAGCGTTACAGACAAGACTTAATCGGTTGTCCATCCCCTTAAAATCATCAATGTGCTCGAAAGCAGGGCGAAAATCAATGTCTTCGTGCCCATCGACGTACGAGGGTGATCCCCCATAGAAGCCGCGGCCGAAAAAAAATGGAGCTCTGCGCGCTACCACGTGTTGAGCGCGAGGCAAGTTAAGATGAAAGAAAAAGCAAAGCATGGCATGACACCCACCGATCTCGCCGTCGATCTGCTTGTAGGCACCGAAGCTGCTGCCGGGAAAGACAGTGCCATCCTCGAGCAGCAGGTAGCACGGCGGTGCGGTCTCGTCTTGCGGGCTCCCGCTCACCGTCATCTTCGCTCTTTCAAGTCCGCTCGATAATCGTACACTGCCGGCCTCGACTGTTGATCCAGTCCGTCTGGCACGCTCGCTTCCGAGAGCGATTTTACTGCCTACCACGCGACTGTCGAGCGAGCCGCGCGGGACTTTGAACCGAGGTCTATATGGTATCCGTCACCTGACCACTGCTTTTTCTAGTTTCGCTCCGATAGGATATTTAAGCAAAGAGAAAATTATTTTTAATGTTTTTATGTAAATAAAAAACTATATTTATTGCATCTTCGTGGAATACATAAAGGTAAATGAGTCGAGTGGTAAAAATCGAAACTTCTACTTTATTACTGTTTATAATTGTAACTCAATTAAATAAGCTGAATTCAATAATTTTTCCATCGCACATCATTTTAGCATGTTATCATTTTTTTATTCTGCACGTTTAATTTTTTACTTGAGCGTACTTTATACTTGTGCATCACCATAGTCAAGAATTTTCTGTGGTATAGTAGCAAGATGGAAGCACTGGGCACTTCTAGCTACATATATTCTTTCGAACTCTACTATATTATCAGTTCAGTAGGCGCGGGCAATTTCAAAAGCTTACAGTAAGAAAAACGATATTAAAAGTATTATTTTATTTATTTATTAAACCAGAGTAAAGTACAATGAATTACAAAAAGAGAATCGCATTCATTGCACATATTGTACATATTACATTATAAATACATATAATGTTGTAATAAAATTGTATATAATGTATAATACTGCATTATTAATCTTCATTTAAATTGTTTTCAAATAACTCAAACCGATGGTATGAAAAAATAAAAATAAAATTGCCTTTTTCTTTTAAGGGTAATAAGGGCCCCACAACCCATTAATCCCATAATTCTCTTGGGATCGTTTAGGAAAGTTTAGATCCCAAAAATCGCTTGATATATGATTTTTTAAATGAACATCCCATTTTTTACTGTATAAGAAGTTACAGCAAAGCGCCAGGGTTGAAAATCTCAGATTTTGTTCCAAGAACGATGCTCTAACTGAAATAGTTATAGACTGTCTGCTGGTAGGCTTGGGGGCATTTTTACCATCGTCTTATCCGGCGCTGTACCCTTTGCGTACTCGTTATATAAAAATAGAAAATATACAATTTCATCGTCGGCGTACCATTATTATATCACTTTGCAAATATATATTTTTAAATTTAATTCTTTTAACTATTATTGTTATTACAAGGTATCTTAAATATTTGTGAGCTTATTATATTCTTATACGAATAGTCTACAAAGTGGAGAAAAGATTTTATTGTGCAATAGAATGTAGAGCATATAATCTAAAATTATATAGCATCTTTTAAGTAGAGCGATGAGCGATCGAACAAATGTAGCATAGTTATTTTCTATATAGGCAGGAGGCGCAGCAGTCTGTTTCTCGGTTTAAATTGAAAACTTTTTACTAATAAAATTATTAACCGTTCAAATAAGTGAAAATATCTAATAAATATAAATACCTTATAAATGACAAAAATGTTTAAAAAATAATTTTCAATAAACCTACTAATATTTATTTTAAACAAAAACATGAATTGAAATAAAATTAAATATTAATTTTTTGAATAATTTTCAAATTGACTTAAGAAGAATTCGTTTAAAATAATGTTGACGTCTAGGTTCATTTTTACTTTCAATAATGTAAATAAGGGTCAAAAAGAACTAGAATACTTACAAGCCTTGACATTGAAAATGATTGTGGGAATACTTAGAATTACTCATTTGGCTACCATTATATTTCCTTCAAAATAAAAAATAAACTAACTATAATAAAAACGTCAAACTACATAGTTTTTGCTCAGAACAAAGATTAATTTATCTACTATCACTCAAAATGTTTACAACGCCAAATGTGTTGGAAATTGCACACTCGCTTGCAGTCGCACGTTCAAGAGCTGCATGCACCTGACCTTCGAACGATTATTATCTTTATCAGTGCAATTGCAACACAAGCATTACTTTCGAACACCTTGCACTTTAAAACGAATAGCACGACACTGACCTTTAATTCGACGTTGCCTTAATTCAGACACTGATATAATATTATCTTCTAATCGGGGAATCCTAGATATTTTCTTATAAGATTTTTTTTTTTTTCATGTTGCTAATACAATTTTTTTATACCATATATATTTCAATTTTTGAGTATTAATAGTAGCTTTTTAAGTAATTAATGATCTGTTTAATAACATTTTAATTAAGTTTTAAAAAATTTGGAGAGGATTGCCTTTGGCTAGAAATCGTCTCCAACATTCAATCTTCAAAGGACAGATTGAATGGGAAACGGACATTAAATTTTCAAAGCAAACGTTCGAGTCTCTAACGTAAAAAATAAAAGTTTTCTGCCCTCCGACCGGAAAGCGCCAACTTTCTGAAAAGGAAGTTGCCGCTTTCCGGCGACGTCGAGCAGAAAAATAAGTATACGCACCTCGGGAAGTAAAATCGCAAGCCCATAGCTCGTGTTTGATTTTACACGAACTATGAGCTTGCCAATTCCTTTCCTTCCTAGGTGCGTAATATACTATTAAAACAATTAATCTTCTTTGGAATATTATTTTACAGTGTCACCTAATATTTAATTAATTATATTTAATTAAGCAATAATTGATCCTTACAAGAAAAATGAAACTGGAGTGCATGAATTTCTTATAGTTGTAGGCAGTAGCAAATTCAATTCTCTATAAAAGATGTACTTCTGCAGTTTAACCAGCAAAACCAATGCATTACTCGCAGAAGAAAAAATGCTGTGTTATCTTCATGAAAGAGGATGTAGTTACTTCCTTCCACGAATGTTAATCCAAAGGCTAAGGTCGTCGAAGCGAAAGCCATAAATGTGTCATTTAAGTGTAGTATTTCGCCAATCGCGTAATTCTCGGAAGAAGTAGACCTAATATTCACACTCGTTGAGTGCAATCTCGTGTTCCTATTAATGAGTAGCTGCAAAAAATGCGTTGGCGTACTATCTGAAACAAAGAACTTTAAAATTTCACTATGTTTCATTACGCTTTCTTATAGATTATGGGGATTAGAAGATTGTTTTATCGGCAAATAATTAGCTCTTCGATCGAGTTTGATTCTCTATATGTATCTTTTATAGATTGATTACGTGTTCTGTGACTCAAATAAGAAATATTTAGAAAATAGTTTTGATTGATTACAAAGCCTTGATTGCAGGAAAATTCCTGTTTATTTTTAAGCAAAAATTATTTATGCAATATTATTAAATATTTCATAGAACTCACAAAAATTATGTCATATATTATATATTATCCCACTACGCGCAGTACTAATCTGTTGATAAAGCAAATCGATTAAATTCTACCCATTTTTAGAATGAATTATATAAAATACTTCAAATCCTGGTATTTATGTTTGAACAGTATTTTCAATTATGTGTAATAAAATATAATTATTCTCTGTAATAAAACTCTTCACGACAGATTGGAGGTTGTTGGATGGAAAAAAGAAATTATTGGCCTCTGCTGTGATATTCATCTTATACAAAATTTCTACCCTTGAGGAAGGCTCTTAAGAGAACCGATATGTCAGTTTTACTTTTTTATACATTTTTATTTACAATAAAGTTTTTGCTTGACAGCAGAGATCAATAACTTCTTTCTTTCATCTTATCAAAATCCATACTGTATTATGTTATACCAAGATGTGCAACAATGCTTTTCATTTATTGGCAAAAAATGAATTGTGTATTGGTGTCGTGCACAATTTTGATCAGTTTCAGTACCTTCTTGAGAAATTAAATAAGTTTTTTTTTATTTAAAGAAGACTGACTAGAAATAATATAAAAATCCCTTCATCTCAAAAAATGTTTTTCATCGTAAAGAGAAGAGAGACAACGAACTCAAATACAATGCCTAATTGGAAGCTATTCTTTTTAACCTAAATAATGTAAATAAGTATATCCTTATTTAAATTTTATCTCTAAAAAGATTAATAAAAAATGTTTTTGTTTTCAACACTCTTTTTATTGAGACAATCGTAATCGTTTTGTTCTTAAATTAACTTAATGCTAATCATAAAATACAACAATTCGTTATAAAAATTACCCATTTCATTAAAAACAATGCAATAATTATTTTCAACGCAATAATTCTAACGTTTCCTGAGCTTTGAGCGTGGCAGTTAATAATTCCAAGAAGAAAAAAATGTGCAAAAGAAAAAAGTTTCTTTTGAAAATCCTAAAAGTGAAAAATGAAAACGTGTAAAATGTTTTCCAGCTTCTCCTTTTGCAATCGTCGATATAGGATTAGTCAAGATTTTTTATATGCCGACGACTATTTGATAAGATAGCAAACATTTTTATCCACTAACGTACGTCCTGCCTCTATGATGACGTCAGACGTATACGATCATCCACGATTACCTTTGAAGCATATTAGGTACGACAGGCCAGGGTTCTATGCACGAAAATACACAAAAGGTACCTAAAAAGGTTAGTTAAACACATCATGTTATATTTAAGGCTGATAAAATAAAAACGAATAATAAACATGCCGGTTTTAAAAAAAGGTAATGAGAATTTTCGACCTTTACTCCGAATCGTAAATTATCCCTTATCGTAGAAATTACAAGTCTTTTGATTTCAAGTTTCTTTGATACTTATCAGTTTTTATTGCACGTTTCTAAAAAATCAGGAAAAACGATTATTTTTATAAAAATCTTTAAAAGTTCTCTTTCATTTATAGACATTTAATTGCAGATTTGAACATTATAAAGTAGCTTTCTTATTAGCAACTGCTAAAACGGATAGGGGCGAATGAAACAAATTGGTATTCACAGTATTTAGAACAATTTCACTTGTTTCTATATTCTTGTTCTATATTCATATTAACTCATGTTAACTTTCTATACTCGTGTTAACTTAATTCGAGTAAAGGGATTCCATTCTATTTAATTTTAATGAGAGTAAAAAGACTTTTTCCCATCTCGGGCATGAAATGGCCCTCATTTCACGCTAGAAAGTAGCGTAGAAAACCGAGCATTCCAAATGTTTGTCAAAATTGTTTGTCCGAGCGGGGAAAAATGACTTTTTTTGAATTTTTAAAATTTTTGAAACTTTTGTTTTTTAATTTTTTTTCTGTGTTTTAAACTATTTTGTCGATTTCTGTGTACGATTTGAAATGCACGATCGCCTATCCAACTTTTTAACACCAAATGAGGGCTTTCCATGCCCTCGTTGACAAAAACAC
>UCOL01002662.1:0-23890 GCA_900474335.1 Ormyrus nitidulus | reverse complement strand
TAGTTAAGACACAGCGCTGTATATCTACATACAAAAATGTTCTATATCTGCCCATACAACTACCTTAAAAAATGTAAGAAGCTATTGAAGCTATGGAAAGATAAATTTTTTCTCTTGTGAGTAAAATATATTCATCAAGTCGTGCAAAATTATTAGTTACAGTGCTGTACATCTACTTATATAATGGGCTATATCTGCTTAAAGAACTACCTTAAAGAAGTTTTTTACAGTAACATCGAATTCAAAAATCAATAAATAGTACATTGTGCAGCAAGGGGAGAAAATAGACTCGGGTGAAATAACTTTTCCTCCCGTGTTTTTCTTAACGAAGGCATTGACGGGGCCTTTTTTACGTGCGAAGGTAGGAGAGAGGATTGAGAATTTCGAGTCGTATACAAGAGAGCAAGGAGCGCGAATTTTCGAATTTAGTAACCTCTCTACAGGGAGGCAGAAATGGACATTTTTTATTTCTCACCTGTTTTTTATTTTTCTTACTTATATGAAAGAAGCTCAAAAATGCGAAATTTGGCCCCATTTTATGCCTGAGTTGTGAAAAATTATTTTTAGGGGTAATGTTTTTCTTTCTTGTCAAAATCTTTATAGCGATTTTTAATACTATTATTGAAACACTTTTGAAAAATTGCGTTTATTGTAATTTATTTTGAATAAGAAATAAATCGATAAACTATAGAATGTTATTTCTCTAAATTTGTTTGTTCCTTGCAAGAACTATTCGTACGTAAGAGTAAATTAGAATATTTTTAATTTACAAAAATAAATTATTAGTATTCATTCTGCAGCGAAAAAGCTACGTTTGTATAATCTCATTAGTGACCTTACTAATAACTGGGGAATACGTCAACGAGGTCTGCTGAGACTTACTTACCTCTTAAAAACTAGTGCCGCGCCTCACCGGTGTTACAAGTTCTACATGTTAGTAGAGCTTGTTTTTTCTGGGATAGCCGCAATTACCCAGCTCCGCTGTTATACTTGCTTTGCGCCTTTTACCTTAATGCCTAGCTGGACAAAAGCCTTGAGCCCTTGATGGCACAGGATAAGAGGAGGCATAACTCGTGTCGGATGTGACACTTGAAATCGTTGTTAATAAACACTCTTTTCCTCCTTTCATAGTTTTCAATAATCGAAAATTTACTTCAATTTAAGACTCTTATTTTATAAATGTATTTTTTTGTAAATTTAAATTACAAACGACTGAAGTAAATACTTTCTAAAAAGATTGAATAAAAAACAATCAAAATCAAAAATATCTTATAAAAAGCAGTATGCTTTTTAAATGGAAAGACTTAAGCAAAAAGTAAGTGCGTGTAAAAACATTAAAAATTGTTTTTACTTGACATACTGATGTTTTTTTTTTAACAATAATATAAATATGTGTAACATATGTTTGAATTATAAATAATTTTTTGGTAATGGTTGTGCAGTTTTCAAGTGCACTTTGAAGTAAATAAAGGAAAATGGTGCTACGCAAAGTGTGAAGATTATTGTTGGCTCTGTTAGGTAATTAAGCTGCGCTAAGCTGTTTGTAATAAATATTTTTTCTAATCTAAGCCTTTAGTGTAATGAATAAAATGAAATGATAAAAGCATTAAACTAACGATTTTGCGTCTTAAAATTATTCGTCACTTATTGATTAAATTATAGTGTTACGGTGAAGTTAAATTATTCAGAGAAAAGAGCAACTAAATTGTCATAGTTGGTATTAAAACTTTCTACGCTGTTTCTAGTTTTCACAAATACTAGTATGGTAAATTGTTTACCTAAGACACTTTACCTAAGAAAATACTACCAAAATAATGTTATCTTTTACTGCTGTTGAATGCACGAAAACCGAACAACTTCTGATTGAATGTTCATAGCTAAACTGTGAAGAGATGTGGGATGCTTGCTAGTTTTTTACACTGTAACGAAAGTCTACTAAGCAGTCGGAACATGAGAGTAACGATATTTATTTATAATGTCTACAATAGTGAAAGGAATGCCTTTCTTCGATATAACGTAAAGGTTTTAATGCGAGTAGCAACCTAGTCTATTCGCCATTACATTTTCTGCCAAAACTGAACTTAAAAACGATGATTTTTAAGCGAACAGGTTTTTCCTTGTACCAAACTTTGCGATGACTTTAGAATGTGGTATATTATATACTGTCTTTAACTGTCTCGAGTGTTTTGTGGATATAAGAAGGAAAATTATATATAAACTTGATTGTATAAAACTAAAAAAAATAAATATAATTGAAAAATTTATTAGTATGTGTAAAATATGTTTTTTTCCTCAAACCTGTAACACTATTATTTCCTATTTAATAAATGTTTTTACTATCAATTTTTTAATAAATAAATTTTTATAAATATAAGCTTCAATTTCCATTTGGAATACACAATTCGAAAATGTAATCCACTCTAATTTTATTTTGAAATAAATTATTTTTAAATAAATTTGGTACATTTATAATACTTTTTTTATTATAAAATTTTTGTATCATATACTTTAGTTACTACTTTTAAAAAAAAATAAAATGCAAGAACTTACAATTAGATATGTTAGAATTACAAAATTAAGTTCTTATAAATTTTCATAAATCGACAAAAAAATGACTGGATTCATTATTACCATTAAATATGAATTACTGTATTAGATATCAAATACTATTCTCTCTATTATTAAATTCTTTGAATGAACTATCAAATAGTGCTTATTACTTAAATGAAACAATATTTAATTTAATAATATTCAGATCTCAATTATACAGTAATCAACTTCTCAATAATCTTTCAGCCTCGCTGTACAATCGATTAAAAACCAAAGTCAAAAGTCACTCCGCTATATAAATTTACGATCGTAAAAATAATATTTCCCATTACAATTACACGCGTAACGATTAATCAGACACAGGCCAGGAATCATCTCTCCCGTCAGCCGCGCACGAAACGAGCGCTCGTTACACAACTGGCGACCGCGACGGGCCTCCTCCTCGGGGCCCAAGGAACCGCGTCCCTACGAGGTCGCGGATGTTGCTTACGCGCGTCCGTGGCCTTGCGCGCTTAAGCGCTCCGTTTTTCCGCTTACAGCGGAGAAGAGATGAATCACGGAGCGCGAAGTACGCTATTTGGAGCACTGGCGGTAATTTTTTTTTTTTCTTTTTTTGCTCCCGAAGGACCTTATAGCGTGAAAGACTTGTACTTATTAACTGTCGCGCTCGCGGGGTTTCCCATTTCCATGCCGGGTTTTCCGCGTGTCATAATTTTAATCGATGGGTTTGGGGTTTTATTGGGTGAAGGTTGGTTGGATTCTCGGAACGGTTTGTGCAACGGCTTTTGAGGAATCGGCGAGAGTTTTAATTTAATGCAACAGTTTTTGGAAATAATATTGCGTTCGGAATCTTTATTGGAGGACGGGAAGGATGGAAATGAAATTACTTGCTGCTTTTTAATGAGTGCATTAGTATATTCTGCTGAAGACGAAAAATGTGACTCGAAATTCTGAGAATTACTTTGAACCTGCAACGAAATTATGCAATTACTTTGGTGGAATGAATGATAAGATAGAGCGAACAATTTTTCAATTTATATAAAATGTGGTTTAAATTGTGCTGCAATAGAATTGACCACTTATAGAACGCATTTAAACTCAAAAGGTGAGTATCATATTATGTTGGAAAAACAAGATTATAAGCGGTTGCATAAACTCGAGAACTGTAAGAAATTCAAATGTAACTTAATTAAGTTGTTCCTTTCATTTATAATAATTAATTCAGGTAAGTTTTTGTTATTTTTAGACTTGAGCAGAGCTGCAGATAAATTAATAAAAAGCAATATCTAATAAGATATTACGAGGTCTGTATAAACATGAGAAACATTTGCTTCCAGAAGTTTATTTGTAAACATCTCGGCGTTATGTTGGAAAATTTAATAGGTTTCTTAATAATATATTTGTAATAAACTAATTTCTGCAAAACTATTATTACTGTTTTATAAACTTTGCATTAATTGCGTTCGTTAAAAAGTAGGTCGAACGGAAAAACAAAAAGAAACTCAAGAAATTAAGGTAAGTAAAACTAATTTATAAAAAGCTTCTATTGCGATATTTCATATTCATAAGTTGCAACATCAGCAATTTTGCAGTGCAAATCCTATTTTATAGTTTCTTAAAGATATATTAAAATGTTAATTAGCTAATAGAAAAAATATATAAAATAATAAATTCTAAAAGAAAGATGAAAGTTGAAACAAAAGAAACTGAAAGTGACAATTATCTGCTCCAGAGTATACATATATAAGAAGTAATTTTCGAATGTTAATCGGTATCCGGACATCCTTTAACTGCTCGAGACGAAGTTTCCTGAGATAATTGTGGTTCTCATTAATTATAAATCTAGAAAAGAAAAATTCGATAAGCTTTTGTTAGTTTTGATATAAATTATTATTAGATAACAATCAATTTTATTCAGATAAGGGCAAATAAAATTGTGAAAATAATCATAATTTTGTAACGAAGGTATAAACTAGATTTTGGTATATTTATATAAAATCGTGATATATTATTCTATTGCAAGCAAATGCAACTTACAAGCAAACGTTTCTTGAAACAAAAATAAGACATTATCGAACTATCCAGAAGAATGTCTCCGTAATGTTTTTTCAGCATTGTCATTTGCATCATTAAGGAGGTACTTTAATTTATCAGAAGCAATAAAATAAATTTTACGCAGAAGTTCCGCGGCATTCAACTTTAAAAGAACATCCATAAGAATGATGGAGAAACTAATGCATTAGCACGTACGAGTTAGCATTCAAACGTGACCCTCGGCGTCATTGTCTAGGATTTCGCGAAAAATGTGCGTTTTCGGTTTTACCTAATAATTTTTCAAACGATTTTATGGCTTTGACATGATTCATACAGATTCATAAGCGGTTTAAACCTTGCGGTTCGGTGTGTGTGAATCCGAATTTGATTAAATAAAAGCGAATGTAGATTCATAAAAATGAAAAAAGTTACTTTTGTAGATCTTTATGAAAATTATGTCTATTTTTGGTATTGTCATTTTACAGTATTTTATTTTAGATGTTCTAAAATAAAGTTTAAAACATGTTTTCAGGTCGAAACATTTTGAGATTTTTTAAATAATTCTACAAATTGTTCCAGTATTTGACATAGATTTTTTATTTGAATTTCAATGGTATCTTGTGCAAGTAAAATTCTGAGATAGTCACTTTTCATATTTGCGTATACGTTTCTTCTGTTTTCTTTAATTGAAGCGTGGTGATGTTTAATTAATAACAAAATTTCTCAACTTCCTTAAATCAAGTGCTTTCTATTATGATCAAAGAATCGTATTTATAGTATTAAAATTTATTTGATCTTTACTTTGTGCCAATTAACGTATTAAATTATAATTAGTTGGTGACAGGAACCTTTATGTTTTACAAGAAAAAACTTAGTATTTCAATAAAAGCAAGCTTTAAATTTTGTCGCTTTATAAAAAGACAATAAGTTACTCACCTTTAGAAAACAATCATTATCAGAGAATTGACAAAATAAATTTTTGCGAAAGTCTTTGTACTGAAACGCCGACTTAAAAAGATAATATCTACGTTAATAACTATTTGAAATACCTAGTGATTCCTTTATTATGTTAATAATTTTTCAAAGTAGTAGCAAATCACTCTAAACAGTTGGCGACGACGTAAAGTGCACATTGTTTTGGAAAAGTATTTGGAAAAGAATTTAAAAAGATTCTATAATATACATTTTTTTTAATCGAAAATTAATGTAGGAGCATTTTCCAATGCGTCATTTTAATTTCTTTAGTAATCGTAGCTGCTGCAATTAATTTAACATCTTAAAAATTCACCCTCTCGCTGACTTAAATTTTCATCTTTCAGGCATTCGTCATTATAAAAATAACCAATAAAGATCAAAAAGATTATCAACCCGATAAATCTTAAATTTAAAATTCAAAATTCTCTTTAGTCCAAAATTAGCTCCTATTAATTTCGCAAATGAATCACCGTCACGGTAGACGCGCACCCAAATCACTCTGCGGTAAATAACAAATGATCCATTTTAACGACCCGCCGCGGCAATCCCCCCCACCAAACGTAGCCAGAATCATCACTCGATCAGCGACAGACAAAATCCGTCGGAAAAAGGGGTGAATGTCGTCGAAAACCGGAGGAAAAAAAAGAGCGCGAGCCCGAAGATCGAAGCTGGCTCCGCTATCGGCCCCCGGCATATAAAGAGAATGTCTGGGAGGATTCGAACATCAGTCTCGACGCGACTTCGCCGCAGGAGCGAGTCAGCCGCGTGTGATTTCGGTACACCTGCGCGTCTATGTGCTGAGAGTGGTGTGAGTGTGTTTTTTTTTTCATCCGAGCGCCGCTCGCGGATTCTGATCGCCTTCGAGAGCTTCCGAGAGGTAAGATCTGGGTAATCGTGATTGGACTTCCGGTCGGCTCGAGTCCCCGGCGCGGGGAAAAACTTTTCCACTGGTGGAGGCGCTGCCTCGGATTTGCATTGATTATCTCTTATCTGCGGGCTATTTAAACGAGAATTTTGAATATCAAAGGGGAAATCGCTCACTTGAGCAAAGACGACTCCTTTTTCTCGGAGTACGCGACGCTTTCGGGGAATCGAATAAAGCACGGGCAATCAAGCGTTATCGAACTGGAACAAAAGTGTTTTTTTTAGCGATTTCATTTAGAGACTAATAGCGGCAAGTCACGGTTCGCGCTGAGTTTGTTTAGCAGATCAAGTAGAAAACTGATATTTACTTCTTTATTTTATATAGTGTTGTTTGAGGAAAACGTGTGATTCCGCGCGAAAGAAATTTTCAACTTGAACCGCGTGACAAAAGTAGTAGAATGGAACAGCATCCAAATTAGTAGTCACTCTTTAATTTTTATAATTGCACGTTAGTGTCGTCGTTGTTATTATCACTTATTTAATCATATTTACCGAAGATTATGTGAAAGGAATTACTTTGCAATTACACAATAAGTTGCGCGCGTAGAAAAAGGAAACTGCTCGAAACACGTCAACGATATTTTTCAAATTCATAAATCAATGAATCGCGGCATCTTCTGCAATAATTTCCTCGTAAAAAAGTGTATTATTGCCGCGCGTAAAAACTATAACTGCGATTCGAACGTACAGGTCGGAAAGAAATTCGATGCTTCTTTAATAATTCGTTGCAAGTTATGCAATGATTTTTTGCAATACGTGAGACTTCGTTGGCACGTCAGGAATGTTTTTATTCTGCATAACAGGATAAAATATTTCTGTTTTTTCATTATGAAAGATTGTGGGTAAAATTTAAAATATGCGGTAGAAAAATCTCGTTCGCAGAGCAGAGGAGTTTTGCGTAAATGCGATAAAAATTACTGAGAATGTAGAGTATATGCACGTAAATCCCAAAAAAATTACGCAACTGTTAAAAATTTAATGCTTAATGACGTAAAGGCTATACAGATGTAAAAACATTTATATCAAGTTCAATAACTCTTTGAGCAAAAAAAAAATAATAAACATTTCTTTATTCGATAAGTTTAAATTTGGCAAATTAAGTATTAGGGAAACTGTTTTTTTAATTAAATTGCCTTCTGACGTTCAAATTGTTAAGCAAGAAAAGGAACAAATAAATAAAATTACATTAAAATCAGTTTTCTTCGAATATACGAGGAAAAATACAGCACTTTAAATTTTACAATACAAAAACTGAATAGATCGCGTCAGTAGCTTTCATCGTCCTTTTTCTCAACGTCTCCATAAATTAAGACGCCAATCAGTTTTTACGACACCTCTTTATGACTTGTAGCAATGATCGAGGCGCGAACATCCTTTTAAAATTCTTCAATCAAAACAAGACCTCACAGCTTCTCCGCTGTAAACCGACGCGAATTCAGGAAGCTCCGCGCGCAATAAATACAAGTGCCTGACATAAGCAAGAAAAAATAGTTTAAAAGCAGCCGCGGGGCACGAAGGATTCACGAACGCGAGATGTAGGCGATCGGAGGTGTTATTAAGGTGTTATGTTGGCGTGTGTGGATCAAATTAGTTGTAAAATTAGCCAATTCTGCAGGTATACTTGTTGAAAGTGCCAGTGATTAAAAACTTCAAAGAGATTGAATTTTTGTCGATGCGTTAATTTGTTTTCGATATAAGAAGCTGAAAAACAAAAGATATTAATTATCGCATAAAAAGGTTGAAAATTTGAATTTCCTTTTGAAATTCTGGATTTCTGAATACGTCGAATGAAAAGAAACATTCAAAAGAATTTTGATAATCTTTTAAAAACTACTCTACATACATATTACATTCATTACCTAATACGCATATTTGATTTGGAGGAAAATCTAAAATTGTAATTGAGGTTGCTAATTCATCACCTGGCGATATAAAATTTGGCGATGCTTTGATGTAGAACGTAAAATAACGTATACAAAGTGAAAGAGTGTCGTACGTCTTTATTGTACCGACTTTGAAACCGTAATCAAAAGTTGCAAGTACATGTGCAGATACACGAAGATTAAAAATGTGAATCACATCATTGAATTCTCTCAGCCTGTAATTTAGCAAATTTACACGAAACTCGTTTCATAACGTTAACGTGTTAAAACAAAAATGTAAACAAATTACGGTTAATGATGAGTTTCCTTTCGGATTTCGATGAAAAAGGAATCCGTATTTATAATCTCGTTCGAGAGAGATTAAATAAAGTATCGAGCATTGTATTATTTCGTGTCCACGTACAATGTCGGATAGTATATAGGAAGAGTCATAATTTTTCTGTACGTCGCGCTGTCAATTAGCATTACGAGAATTCCGAGATTCCTTCTCTTCTGCGTAGCCGGCAAATAAAGTTGTCTTCCAAATGAGATTTTAAAATTTGACTATGCTAATGCTCGCCTAACTCGCTTATTCATGCAACGAGCGGACGAGGATTCAAATTTTTTTTTCTTTCCAAGATTCTATAAACAACTTGAAAGTGGAGATGTTTTGATAGGTCAAAGTTGTAATAATAAAGAACGTCTTCGGTATTGAATAAGAAATTTAGGAAAGTATCTTGCACCGAACTCATTTCTATATATAGGAAATTAGCTTGACCATTTAAGAGATTGACGTTTTTTCAAAAGCCAAATAAACCATCTAATACACTAAGAGGCAAACAAATAACGTTGGTTCCTTTCAAATCTAAGCTAATAAATCTCTCGAAAATAGACGGAACCGTTCGACGAGATAAATTAATTGAGATAAAGATCGACTCTGATCGTTTGGAATCCGACGGATTGTACTGTACACCGACAGCTTTTTATCCCGTTGTTTTCGCTCGACGGAACGGATAGTCAACCGTCTCCGTTCTTTTGAGCCTCGAGCCGCCCGAAAAGACTCAAGGCGCATGTATAACACGCGCGGTCAAAAGAACTTATTAGCCTCCAAAATAATCAGCCGCCAAGGTTCCCCGACTCGTCGGAGTTGTTCACCTCTTTTAATTTGCGGGTGATTCCAACGCCGGTAAGTCTCTTATTCTCCCTAAGTACATTATTTTCCGCGGCAAACGCGGAACAATGGGAGAACGAATTTACGCACGAAAGTGTTAGAAGCCGCGGTGATCATTACACGCCGACTGATTGTTTTTCGTGATTCGCTTCCTCTGTTTCTGTGAACGACGCGTTAACGACTGATGATACACCCGATAATGGGTAATACAGTGAGTAAAGCCGGCGGAGTATCGTAAATTCGATTCCGAGTCTTATGCGTAAAACTGTTACATGCTTAAGTGAGGCGAAGACGGGCACGTAAGGCGCGCGATTCTATTGTATCTTTTTTAATGCGAAACGGTTGTCGTATTATTCTTTGAAAGTGTTACTATTTGTATATGATGCTTTCACGTCACGTATCTCGATTGTGTTTTGTTTTTTAAAGAGCGAGAAGCATCTTGTATTTTTCCTAAGCCGAATTTGTTTAGAGGCATTTATTTAATTTTGATTCTAAAATATTGTTTCGTAGAAAAAGGGCATCGAACCTCGGCTTTTCTTCCCTCGACCACTTTTCCAATGCACCGTCGTTTCAAAGTTTAAGTCTCCGCAAACGCAACGACGCACGACGTCACCCGAAGAAATTTCAAACCAAACCGCCACCAATTAAAGCAACATAAAAATTCCAACGTGACCGTTCATTTTCCAAGAGTCCGCGCGGATACCGGCCGTGAACCATACCGGCAGGGGAATCCCTGCACCGCCTCTCGACACCTCTCCGACGCGTGCGCAGTCGCGCGTGCTCAGGTGCCAAACGCCTCGCGCGGCAAAAAGCTGCGGGTCCGCAATATTAACAAAGAGGAGCGCTCTTTTTTTTTACGAACGCGCTAATTAACTACCGCTTTGCGCGCAAACACCTTTTGTGGAAGCTTGCCGGCCGGGTTTGGTTTGCCTGGGAGGAGAGGCTGTTTTTAGAGATGATTTTTTGAGAGATTACACGACGTGTTCTATAGGTTTTTATGGTTCTTTTTAGTTTTGAATTAGAACTTGCGGGTTTCCTTTGCGGTTTTAGGGATATTACTAAAATCGATAATTGTATTCTATGACGTGTATGTGACACTTTCTTTTTAAAAGGAATTGAGAATTAACGTTTGCCTACGTCGAGACAATTTTTTAAATTGGTTTGAGCAATTAATTTAAATTGAAGGAGAACCGAATTTTAAAATGACGAAAAAAAACCTGCCCAAAATTTTATTATTTTCATCAAGTTTCAATGCATTCTGTAAAACAAGCTTTCGAAGAAGCATTCGGTCTTAGCTATTTATAGGCGAAAGTTGTATTTTAAATTATACTAAATGTATAGGCACGTCACGCGATATCAAAATGTAAATCAATACACCGACACACATCGGCAATCTTACGAAACCCCCCAAAGATATGCTAAACGAACCCATTGTCAAGCAGCAATACGCGCGTCTCTAAGTCAATATATACTCATTTTCCAGGTTAATAGTAATTCTCTTGACAAAGTGGACACTAAAATTCTATATAACTTAGTTCTAAAGTATTTCGGGAATTTCTCTTGGATTGTAGACTATTTTGAGCGATGGATTTTTAAGTTTTGGTCCGAGTCTCACTTCTTTAAAAGAAAGTTAGTAACGAAGGCAGTTTGTTGTAATAATATGAATAATATGATTAATTTTTTTATACTTTTAGTATTTGAATAACCGATAGTTTTTGTGTATTTTTTATAGAACCACTAAAAATCATCATGGAACTGCACAAAAGTTACGCGTTGCTGGTTGTTTTACTTGGACTGCAGATTCTAAGTCGGCACAGAGTTTACGCAGAAGGTTAGTAAAAGTGTTACATTTTTAATTATTCTTGATGTACTTTTTAATGTAAAATCAACGTTTTACAGCTTTTTTTATTGATGATTCAATGAAGTAACCTTGATTTAATTTTACGCTCTCCATACTTGAAATTAATATTGCGTTAAACAAAAGTAAAAGTAGTTTTAAAAAAGAAATGAAATTTGAATATTGAAATTCCATAATAATACAAAAACTAGAAAGAATAAGTGTTAAATTGTACATCTTAGTATAGAAATAACAGTCAATGGGAGCATTTAAAAAACACCGAAAAAAATCGCATTAATCAAAAAAGCCAAACGTCACCGGCGTTCCAAAGTCGGAAAAATTCTCTACGCAAACAACCGCAAACATCGATCCGAACCTCATCTGTACAAACTCCGCCGCGATCGACAACGAAACGCATTACGCGTCACAGAAAACCCGCGCGGCCAGATCTCGCTCATGTGAATCCCAATCGGAACTCCGTGTCCCGCATTGCTCATATCCCGCGTCGGGCGCCACGAAAAGCCTGGCGCTGCGGATTTTCGTGGAAGGCAAATAGCCGCCTAGCCGTCGCCGCGTCGATTATCGGCCCGCCGCTCGGACCGCGTCCAGTTCACGAAAGCCGGTCAAGGCTCACGAGAGCCGCCTTTGAAAGAACGCGGCCCGAGAAGGTCGCCGGCCGCGATATATACATGCAGTTGGCTCGCGCTAGAATCTCGTGTCGCAATCGACTTTGGGGGCTTTTCCTTGCCGAGGGAGTCGTTAATTGGCTTGGAAGAGGGCCGCGAGTTGCGAAAACTGCAGCCGCTAAGTGATGGCAATTCTACGTGCAGCGCGGCGAGAAGAGACGCGGGGTGACTAAGTTTTGAGGATTTTCGAGTCGAAGCGTGTCACTCGAGAGAGGAAAACGAGTGAATCGATCCTCGAAGCATTCGCAATTATTGTATGAGTCTAGGATTTTATGGCTCGCGGGTCGTTTGCGGTGACGCGGTTTTTTTCGAAGCGACGTGGGTTCTTGAGAGTTATGCGAAAATCTGTGCAGTTTTAGGTTTGACTTGAACGTTTCAGGCTTTTGGAAGCTACAAAGACTGAATGTTGAAAAGTTATGTGAAACTTATAAGAGGATAAGATAAAGAATATTTCATAATTCGATAAATTGACTTGGCGAACTTAATTATTTCAAATGCTTTGTTACAATTCCTGATGACTTTAGCTTCTCAAAGCAGTAGGAAACAATTTCAATTTTTGCATTTAAAAGCGTTTAAATCATCTATTAAGAACATTGCAACCTTTCAAACAATAATGAGTATTTGATTCATCATTAGTAAGATATTATCTTAATCACCTGCCAGGTTTAAAGCTACCATTTACGATTCAAATAAAAAAAGAAAGAAAAAATAAGTACCAATTCAAACGATTGTGAATTCTTGACATATACATAGAACAAGAATTGCGACTACAGATTTAATAACGCCAAGCTTATATTGTGAATTAACGTACGAAGTTGCGTAATTGCACAGTATCAAAATAATGTGCGGGATCTTCAAAAAGTTACGGACCTCCCCGATCTTCTTGGAAGCTATAAAGGATTTTAGAGGGAAATGATCGCTATGAGATTGTAGGATAATGAAAGATAAACTTGGCCTTGTCACTATCGAGTTTGTCTTTCACGGCCCTACAAAGTTGAAGAGGTCATTTCTTTCTCGCACTTTTTGAAAGGCTAATGATTTTACTTACTCTATACTATAAATAATTATATTATTATTTTTTAGAATATAATTTTTGATCGAATAAATTTCAATATAATAATTTACATTGCTACGCAAGCAATTCCTGTTTTTTCAAGGATATGCGCTTCTTAATTTATCGCGAAAAAATGCCAAAGTCACTTTTGCCCCACAAATTAACTTCACCATCCTTCAAGTGTGCGGGTGATTAATTCTCTGAGAAAATTTATTAAGATAAGACCGCAAAATTGAAAAGTCAAATCGCTTTTTGTAAATCGGATTTGTAATGATATCACGTATATGCACTTGTGGCGAAGAAATGCGACACACCTAAATAAATACTCTAGAAGCTTCTTTAGTAAATCCGACTGGCATATAAACACATGGATTCGATTATGCAATGAAGGAACTTTTGAAGATTGTATATATATATTTTCAGAAAAGGTTTATTGGTGCGAGGGAAAATGAAAAATGAAATAAGTTTTTTTTCGACTCAAAGTGAATCAATCTTCTGATTGTTAATGCATATTTATATTTACAGCCATTAATCAGAGTAATGACATGCAGTGTTGTATTCAAATTGCAAACTTATTGCTCTATTCTTTAAATCTGGAATTCGAATGCAAAGTACAATTGATCGATCCGAGCTTCGAGTGCAAATCTAGAAGAGTAATTGCGTCTAAATTTAAATGCGTACGTGTTAAATTTGAATCACCGACTATAGTCATTTGGCTATTTGCGATTTGCCTTCATCTAATTTACCTGAAAAAAAAACCTATGTGCAAAAAACGTGTTTGCGTGGGAAGGAGAATAGCTATTAAAATGCAACATGCAAATTAAAAAAATTTACATGTAAACAATTTCATATCAAAATTTAAAAATATTAATTATCAAAGTTCTGCAGCGTTTAATCCTCTGCGTTAGATCAAGTTGAATTGAATTTCGCAAAGTTTTGACGTTTATCTACTTACGGTCATTTAATTGCTTTAAATGCTGTAGTAGACTTACCGACGGATTTAAAAAAAGATATAGCTACTTATAGATGCTAAACTTTTATAAACGTAAATATTTGTACGAGCTGGAGTTAAACGTTTTTTATACGCGAAACCCGATCCGAGCAAAAAAATTTAAGCCCACTGATAATAATATGATCTTATTTCGATAACAGTGACGTACTGTTAAGTTTCGTTGAAACAGACTCGGCGACCAAGCCATTTGTAGGAATTCCGTAGCAAAAACAAATGAAAACAAAATACAGGCATTCTTCTGCTCGCGTTTCACAATTTCCGTGCTTTAGGCGAGGTTTTCGAATAGCGTACCGAAGATTCAATGTCATTTTAAGTCTATGAATCGCACTGAGCAGTTGTGCTTGCTGTCCTATTGTGAATAATAGCTGTTTCGTTTAAAACGTTATGGATGAAAAAACGGGTAAGTTTGTTTTGTTTATTTTAATTAACATTTTTTTTAAATTTATTTGCAGCTTAGAAATTCAGTTGTTGTGCGTTATTAAAACACACTAAGTGTCGTAACTAACAATCAATGCATTACTTTTTTATGTTTCGCAACTAACAAACAACAAATCAAGAAACAAAATACTCTTTTGTACTTCCGACCGATCGTCAATAAACGTATCTTTAAAAATCTTTAAAAAACGCCGTTGCAACTAAATTTCTACGCTTGCCAACTTCCGAGCAACGATAAACGCCAGGATCGAATTCCCCGGCAGGCAAAACAGCGCGTCTGCACGATCACATCGTGCGGCTCTCCCGCGACTGCCCCCTCCTCTTCAAGGGCACGGAGTCGGAGCGGCTGGAGGTGGCGGAGCTGCGCGCCGACTTCGACAACTGGGAGTCGTGTCTCAAAGATCTGGCGGCGGGTCGCCAGCTACTCTTCCCCTACACCCTTAACATGCTCAATGCCTCGGAGTTCCGGCTGAGGAACTGGGTGGCGAGGATGCGCGGCGAGTGCCTCGCGCCGGACGAAGTGCTGCGGGCGACTCTCGAGGATCGCAGACTCGCCGCCGAGCAGGTCAGGCGGCAACTGCCCGGTAAGGAGCTCGTCGACAGGATCCTGAGAGTCGTCGTGGCGCTCAGGGACCTTTGGATCGCCGTGTGCGTCAGGTGAGCTGGGATTGGTACTTGGGGAAATTGGAAAGTGGGGGCTTTTGGTTGCTAAGGAACGAGTTTTTTATACTATGTTGTTTCGCGAATGATGATTTGAAAAAGTAGGGGAAGATTTGGAAAAGTTTTGGGATTTAAAAGTAGGATTGTTGTTTCGTTTTTTTAGAAAATGATAATTACATTCTTGATAGATGTAAAATATAATAGTCGTAAAGTAGCGTTTTTATGATGTTGCATAATTATATTTTACAAAAGAAATTAATGCGTAATTATTATGAATATTTAGATTGGTGCAAAAACTTGTTTGAAACCGAGAATAACAAATACTTTCTACAAGAAATGACGATCTAAAAGAGCTAGAAATTTTTTATAATATTTTTCGGGAACACTTTTTATAATCTATGCTTTTATTTTATTTCAGATATGTTCAAGCTGTGACAACTAATTTTAGCGATATTGGAGAGCGAATAGTTCGTTGTCAAGGAGTAGTAGAATTTTCGTTTCAACATCACTTTTATTAAATGTACTTTTTTTCTTTTCAAGATCAGTTGTATTAACTGTATTTTTTTTTCAAGATCAGTTGTATTAGATGTATATTTTTTTTTCAATATCAGTTGTATTGGCTGTATACTTTTTTTTCTTTTTAATGTTAAATAAAGAATGTTAACAAATTATTAATTGTTTAAATTAATTTTATTTTACAAATATTGATGTTTAATACATTACGCGTTTTATTTGAAATGGTAAAAAAATCTTTGACATTATTTTTATAAATATAGTTGAAGATTTGAATTAATTATCTCAACATTGAACAGATCATAAATGGATGTAACTATATACTCTTTACGTTGTGTCACCGAGAATCGTATTTTTTCGTTAATATACTACAGAAAAAACGCTAATTATAACTTGTACAATTGGATACAACCAATAAAATAAAATTACCGTTGAAATAATTGCGTTTAACATTGAAGTTCGTTTTGGAAAAAAACTTAAGTAACATATAATAGTTGTAAAAGAGTTGGAAATTAAAATTACTTTATGTCTTTTCTGTACTAGTTTACAGATAAATTATTTATTTTTTAACTGAACCTGAATTGGCCAAGTTAATGATTTTCTAATATTAAGTTTTATGCATTTAGGTGTAAAAAACTTGGCAAAAATTTTACGATCCAGGGTGAATCATTTGGGAATCTATTAAAATAATTAAAAAATGTTGAAACCTAAATATTATGAAATAAAAAAAACTTCAATTTTAAATGATGATATTACATTTTATTATTTATTAAATTTAAAATACATATGCAGTTACAAAAATATACTCCTCCCTCTAATAGTGTCTCGGTTTTCTCTTTTTATTTTCATTTATGGCTCACTGGAGTTAAAAAGATGCAACGCGGCACTTTCGAGCGGGAGGAGTGTAGTGTGATATCAAATTCGTTTATAAAAAGAGAAAGAAGCATACAAACACGTATTAATGGTGATACTTCAATTAAAAATATATAAAATATCAGATTATAGTTTGTCAATCCCTGATTTTTACAAATCACATTTTATTATTTACTAAAGTTCACCTGCAGTGTATTTACTGCCGCGGGGCCAAGTTTTTTCGCTCATCAGAATGTCCACATAAACAAACCGATATGCCTTTACCGCTTGACCCCACAAAAGTACTATTCAGTGCACTTAGACTGTCGACGTTGAATATCTTTTTAAAATTGTTTTTGAAATTACAATAAAAGTAAATTTAAAAAATTTAGACATTGCACGAAGATCAATACTAAAAGCCTGAGTAACAAACTACAAAAAAGCTGCAAAGCATTTATCAACTACAAATCAATCTTTCTACATCCTCGAAAAAAAAAAAAAAAAAAAAAAAAAAAAAACTACAACCTCTCCTCGCAATTCCAGGCGAGCCATGCAACAAGGCGACGAACAACTCCCCGGGGGTGTGCATCAACATGAAGCGTTGCGCGCCCTACATCGCGCTGCTGCAGAAGCAGGGCGCGGCGGCGGGCGCGGCTCTGCGCAGCACGCTCTGCTACTACGACGGCGACGATCCGATAGTCTGCTGTCCGACCTCGGGTCCCCAGCAGCCTCAGCAGCAGCCTCAGCAGCCTCAGCAGCCTCAGCAGCAGCCGTCGTCGTCGGCGAACTCCACCTACGGACCGCTTTACGCGCCTCAGTGCGGCTACAGCAACGCGCAGCACAGCAGGGTCGTCGGCGGCGTGCCTGCTGAGTTGGGTGAGTGATATGGAGTGTATATTATGGTATATGTTTGCGGTGATAAGCTCAAAAGATTTTAGATATGCGTTCAAGGGAGAATAAGAGATCTTTTTGGGTTACTTTAATGCCTTTCCTATATAAGCGTTTCATTATGTTCAATTTATCGGTTCAAGATACGTAAATTCAATTATTAAATACAGTTAAGACTTTGTTACTTGGCTGCGATGCGGCTCGCTGACGGTCGAGTGAACGGTACGGCCATTGGTACGAAGAGTGCAGTCTCCAAAATTGACAAGTGTCCTCGTCCAGTCTCGTTCCAAGCGAATAACTGGCTGCATAGAAGCATTGCCCCGCCTTTTAAAGTATAATTTTTGACTGATAAGCTTAAAATTTTGCATCATCTAAGCGACTGACACCCGAGCGCCGTGCTTTTACCGATGAGAATCTTTTCGTAAGTTGATCGGTTGCACTGCATTCGGCAAAAGGATCGTGTATCTTTATACGCCGAATGGCGTCGATCTTTTACTGGAAAAAATTTTTCGACAGCTGCACGGTTGCATTGTATTTAGCTGAAGGATCGTGTATCCCTTTATCGCTGAGCTGCGTCTTTTCCTGGAAGAATCTTCGGAAATTGCACGATTGCGCTGCCGTCAGCAGAAGAATTGCGTATCTTTATTATACCAAGTGTCATTTACTGTGAGAATCTTTTCGAAAGCTAAAACTTGACGGTTAGCATTACTTACAGTAACTCGAGCATTAAGTATTAAGCGGAAATTTACTTATTTTTTGCTTGTTTGCATTTCCACCTTCTCGGCTCTGCAAAGCCGAGTCCGCAGAGTCGCACTGCACGTTAGCACGGATACGGACCTCAGTCTCTTTCCGGCACTGGTACGGGATCGGTGCGTTTCTCGCCGAGTGCCGTTCTTTATTCCGACAGTTGTTTTCGACTACCAAGCTTCACTTTACCTTCTAGTACCTTAAAGTACTCGGGTTTATTTCTTCCTTCGAGTTTTCTCACTCTATATAAAAGAATGTTGTTTCGCATTTAATCATTGATAATCCAACGATCAAATAAACGAAAAATCTCCTTATCCCACCAGGCGCCTGGCCGTGGCTCGCAGCCCTCGGCTACAGGAACAAGAAGACGAAGGAGACGAAGTGGCTCTGCGCGGGCAGCCTCATCTCCTCGCGCCACGTCCTCACCGCCGGACACTGCGTCTACAACCGCTACGACCTGCACGTGGCGCGCCTCGGCGAGCACGACCTGTACGCCAACGACGACGGCGCCCAGCCGATCGACGTGCCAATCGAGAGGGGCACCATTCATCCCGGCTACAGCGCCGTCAATTACGTCAACGACATCGCCGTTCTGAGGCTGAAGCGAGAGGTGCAGTTCACCGGTGAGTTTTTCCGCATTCTCTGGATAGGAGGACGAGGAGACGCGTTTATTGGGAGAAATTTAATTTTTTTTTTCGCTTCGGTCGCTCGACAGATTTGCATTCGGACGAGAATCACGTCTTTCATGCGCATTATCAAACAATATTTTTTAAATAACGACGAGTGGAAAGGCTTACTTGTAGCAAAATCCAGCTTTTTACGCGCGGAGCGTTAAACGAGTGTTAAATAATGCATTCTACGTGCTTATGTAGTAGTATGTAATACGCGTGGTGCTAGCCGCGCGCTGCGATCGACGCGTCGGTCTCCTCGGACTGCAATTGCTCGGTGTTGTATAGTTACAGGCGCGTTTTTCTTTCTCGCTTTGATAAAACTTCGACAAAATGCTTTTTTTTATTTCTTTCTCCGCTTTCAATAATATTTATTGATTCTCAACGATACAAACTTAACTTATATTTTTTATTTTAACTGCTCCAGTTTCTGGTGTAAAAATACAGTTTTATGTAGTTTTGGAAGTCGATTTATTTATACGAACCATAGTGCAAAAATTGATTATGCTATATTTTACAGCCGCCATTCATCCGATCTGCCTGCCCTTACCGCCGGAGATCAGAAACAGAAACTTCGTGCAAAACTTCCCGTTCGTCGCCGGCTGGGGTTCTCTTTACTTCCGTAAGTACACGCTGTAAACTTAATCGAGCACCGTGGAACTTTTTTCTCACTGACGTTTTGCACGTAGACGGGCCGTCCAGCTCGGTTCTGCAAGAGATTCAGCTTCCCGTAGTGACGAACGAAGCTTGCCAGAGAGCCTTCGCTCCGTTCAAGACTCAGGTGATCGACGAGCGAGTCATGTGCGCCGGATACACCAGTGGAGGAAAAGACGCTTGCCAGGTAATTTTGCGCGCTGTCAATTAAATCGTAACTTTTGATGCTTATGTAATTATTGCATATAATCTTATATACGTAATTTTATTTCATTTGGTTTAAAATTATTGTTATGTGGATTTTTCTTGATTCTTCGTACTTGATTCTTAAAAAGATTTTTGCGCTATTAAAATATTTGTCAAGTAGTACATTGAGATAAAAAGAAAAACTGCACAATTTCTGCTTAATCGAGAGCAATCATTTTAATAAAAAAAAATTAATCTGCACAGTTCCAACAAATTTTTAATTACACTCCACAGTCGAAAATATCTGCATCTTTTCTGTCTCTTTAAAAAAGCCTCCCATTCGCATTCCAATAAAAAAATGTTAATTAATATTCTTACGATTTTAGGGAGACAGTGGCGGTCCCCTCATGTTCCCCAAGGCTCCGTTCTACTACGCGATCGGCGTGGTCTCGTTCGGATTCCGGTGCGCCGAGCCCGGATTTCCCGGCGTTTACACGCGGGTGACGCACTTCCTCGACTTCATCAACGCCAACTTGAATTAACGGGGAAACCGACGGATCGAGCGGGCCTCTTACCGTCGTGTTTTACCGTCACTGTACAGAATATAAATTGCTTCTTACCGTCGATATATGTTAATGTATTAATTATTGTTGCGCGGGATATGTCACATTGTCTTGCTGTAGTCTTGTAAGGCGTGCAGTTTACCGCGAAGACTGTGAACCGAACGTGTACCTTTTTCTAAAGGTTGTATTACTATACGCTTACTAATTAAATGTTTTATGTATTTAAAAAACGAACGACTTGAGACTTTATGATTTTAAGTTATTAGCGAATAGAATTTTTTAATCTTTTGTGTAGACATATTTTACAATCATGTTTTCTAATAAACGGCGTTTTTATATATATTTTGAATAATTTCGTAGTCGAAGACCGTGTCAGAATCCAATGTGTTCGATTGTGGAGCTTCAAAGTCATTAATTTCTGTAAGTTTACGAATAATAAAAATACTGAAGAATTTTTATTTAAGTGACTTGATTTTTAAATTGTATTTTTCTACAATTATACTTCGCTGAAATAGAAAATACAGATTCCTATTTTGTCAATGTGGGTGTTGCAATATTTATATCAACGTTTATTAATACTACTTAATTTCATTAATTATAAGTAAATCGACTTTTTATTACAGAGTTTAAAAGTAATGTGGATTTTTTAAAAATTTGATTTTTTTCGTGACAATTAATTTTCAGTTTAATTTAAAAAAAATGACTATAATATTATAATATTATTATAAAGATGTTGACTTCGAGATGATTGTAACTCAAAGAATTTTTAAGTAACACAAACATTATTAAGTAATCAGGTCATGAAACAACAGATATATTTAATGCACAACAATGAGAACATAAATTATTGATCAGTCTTAAAGGAAGGCATATTTCAGACGCCAATCTATTATTAAGCTTGTTTGGCTTTGATGAAAGACCTAGGAATAAATTAGTTTTTCATTTGCTTTGCGCAATTAGAGTTTTAAAGATAACAATATGAAGTGACTCTTTTGTTTAAAAAGTACCAGAAAACTATTAGAAACGAGTATACGGATGCAAATTTGTAAAGGTAATGAGTTTATTGATAAAATGTTTGAACGCTTTACAATCTACAAATAAATGCAAACTAGAGGAATTTATTAAATCTTTTGTGACTTAAATAAGAATTTTTTTCTAGCTTCTCTTATCAGAACGCTATCGTCTATTTAATAATTGCAAGGTTCTCATAATTTGCAAATCACGTAATCGTTATCGTTGCATCTTTTTGATTTATCACGTCAAAATTTTCTGATCTTCAATAAACTCAGCTTGTAATATAAATTTTTCCTTCTTCGTTCCTTTGCAGTGAAAAACATTAATTGAAGAAATGTTTAATAAGTAAAGAGAGTATTAAGTAATCCGATTATGAAATAACAAATAAATTTATTGCACAACAATCGGAAGATTAATTATCGATTGCTGTTTTATACGTTAGGCCTATAAGTACCAATCCATTAATTAAGATTGCTTGACTTTAATGAAAACCCTAGGCATCAGTTCTTCATTGCTTTGTGTAATTAGAGATAACAAAATGAAATTACCCTTTGGTTTAAAAAGTACCAAAAAACTATAGAAACGAGTGCGGATGCGAATTTTCAGAGGTATATTATTGTTTTTATTTTATAATTTATGTTACTTTAACAGACTGTACAGATAAATAGCGTATGTTAGTGTTAATCGCCGATCATATCATCACACATTGCGGTTCTTCAGTGTTGCATTTTGTTGGTACCATCCTGCAGACATAAGGTGGTTCACAGAATGGATTTCGACTCTGGCAATTTAGTTTGGGTGCATCACTATTGGCACAGTCCGAAGCATTATTATCTGTCGGTGCTATGGAAAGATCGAAGTTTTCATAATTATTTGTTATTTGTTTTGATTAAATATCAGACAAAATATTGAAATTTAAGCTTTTAAGTACTCATTTTATATTATGTAATATTAAAATTAAATTTTTCACAATACATTTAACAATTAATAAAACAGTTAATAACAATTAATAAATTTGTTGAATAAATCATTTGTATTCAGTTTGATTCCACGTGGATTCCACGTGGATTCAGTCTGAATCAATGTGAAATCAGAAATAAATCCGAGTGATTTTTTCAACTGGGAAGAAAATCGAGCGCGCTTGCGCATAAAACAAATACATGTATAATAGCGTGTTATTATGTTATGCATTTCTTTTATGCACCTTTTCGCATAAATGCATTGAATTAACGATTTATCGAGGGAAAAATCAATAATTGTAAAGATACTTTGTTAAAATGCCACATTATCGAAAAAATTAAAGAACCTCGAATTTAATTTACGAATCGCATTAAATTGCTAAAGGAATAACGAAGTATAATCAGTAATACTATGTAGTACATATTAATTAAGATTTTAATTTATACTACACCCGAATTGTATTAAAATTCATAAAAATAAATCTCTAAATAAGCAATGATATAATAAATAAAGATTTAAAAGCCCAACAACACTGAGAAAAATTATATTTCTAAATTTCTAATCTTCACATTAAAATTTTAATAAGTAAATTCGTAAATTAATATTGCATCTAAAATACTAGATATTTAATGTACACATTTAATGTGCACATGTAAATTTTTGTTGAGGCTTAAAATTCTAACATCGACGACACAAAAAAATTTGCTTCGAAATTTTCAAAAACTACTTACTGGGTACACATTGATAATGCGCTTCGAGATATTTAACTGTGTCGGGACATGGTTCTTGATCAAATTCGAACGTCGATGCGGACGCCAAAATACTGCAATTTTGCTGTTGGTGGCACCTAGGCAAATTCTTCAAGTTAGGAGACAAAAAATACGCACCTTTTCCACAATTGAATTTAATTCATTTTCACGTAGTTCGTTAAAGCCCGCGCAAAATACTCATCTACTACAATCTTTTATTTTTGACATTATGTCATTAAATCCCTTGGCATTATGTCATTAGACTCGCCGTATCCCTTCTTTTTCTCGTACTTGTTCTTTTTATTTCGTGTTTCAAACGGCAATTTCGAAGTATTTCTATTTTATAAGTTTAATTGAAAATAAGGTATAATTATAAATTTCAGCAACATTGTTTTCTAACTTACTTGTTGTGGGCAACACGGAAGGATTTTGGTGATATGCAATTGACATTCCAGTCGATATTGCCATGCTCATTACATTTGGTTATTGAAAATCTTCCGTAGTTAGCACGTATCAGATGGATAAGTTCACCCTCTCGACATTCTATTCTTAGAGTTTTACCTTCGCACTCATATGCTGAGGCGTAACTTTCTGTGTAAATTAAAGTGTAAATTAAATTTATCGCATTTGTCAAAGTTTAGAGGGGAGTATGGTCTCACGGGCCAAAAAAAACACTTTTTTTTAGAATTTATTTAAGAAATGTGTCTTAAACTACTTTATTAAAAACTTTTGCATGTTAAAGTACATCATTTGAACAAAATTAAAAAAAATTGTCAGAGCAAAGTATTGAAAAATAAGCCAGTGATAGAGCATTTTCCGAAACAGGATTTTAAAAAGACGTTTTGCGGTGGACATCGCCATTCGTCGTAGAATCATGTGTAATAATAAAACTTGGG
>UCOL01002661.1:0-23878 GCA_900474335.1 Ormyrus nitidulus | reverse complement strand
ATTTGATGTCACGTACAATTAAAAAAATCAATTACGACAACCTCGCCCCGAGGTTATCGTCATTTTCACGGTAATTTCGAATAGAAAATTTTGTCCGTGTAAAATCCTTTATCTTACTCAAAGTATTAACGAAAAAACGAATTAATTATAGCTTCTCGGAAAAGCCGAGAACACATGCGACCAACATCCGTAATTAAAGCGACAGCTCACAAAAGACCTGCATCCGCAGGCGCGGCTCGAACCACCGCCCGCTTTTCCCCCCGAAAAGGCCGGCCATTTTTCATGCGAGCAGCGGAGTCAGCGCGCGATAAGGCGGCGCACTCCGTATATACGAGCAATTTTTCGAGAGAGAGAAAAAAACGTCGCACGCTTGGTTGTGTTTCAGTTCCGCGAGCGGAGATACAGGACTCGAATTTATGGGGCCGACGAGGTCGACGAGGCGATGCGGAAGGAGAACTGCGCGACGACGACGCTCGTCGACTTGGAGTCGCTTCACCACCAACACCACCAGCAGCAGCAGCAGCACTCGGACAACGGCACGGACTGGACGAGGGTGCGGAGGAGAGGCGACATTCCCGGGGAGTTTCCCGCCCTCGTCGATCCCAACGGTACGCCCGATTAACCCAAAGCTCTCCTCCCGTATGGAAATGAATGCGGAAGCCCGTATCTCATGCATGCCCTCCTCTTGTTTTTTTGTTTCTCCGCGACGCGCAGGTTGCTACACCGACGAGATGATGGCCAAGACCTTGAATCTGCTCATCGACGCCATAAAGAAGATGTGGACCAAGCTCGATTTGAACGTGAGTTCGGAGCCGAGTGGAAGGAGGTGAGATGGGGGCAATTGTTAATGGATCGTGAACGGGGATGCTTTTTTGTTCGCAGCTGTTGGAAACGAAGCGCATTCGGGAACTGCTGGAGAACTGCGCCGCTTGTCACGAGAAGCCAACGCGTAAGTTATTTATCATGCGCAAAAAAAAGGAGAGAGAAGTTTAATAAATGGCTGGAGATGAGAAAAGTTTTCTATTTTGAAATTCAAAAATTTGAAAAAGTTTCCTCCGTTTTTAACGGAAAATTTTAGTTTTACGTAATTCGTGAAAGTGCTTTTTACATTGAATTATAAATAAAATACATTTCATTAACTTTTATGATAATCTTTATGTAACAACAGCTTCCAACCCACTAAAAGTTAACCGACTCTACCAAGCAATTGCATTCAACCGACTGGAATAAGAACGCAAAAGTGTAAAGAGCTTTCTCGAAAATTATTTTAAAATTGAATTATTCGATCTTTTTACGTTAACCATTTCCCTATTGCCAATAAAAAAGCTTTTTAGCCTTCGCAAAAAAAATCCAGCACTAAAACTTTACGCTTCCTTGTTCACGTTGCGGGAACGTGCTGAAAATTATAAAAACGATATAAAATTTACGCCTCTTTAAACTCCAGAGGGCTAAAAAGCCTTGCCTCCCTGATCCCTGAGCCAACGTCTCCCCGCAAAGCTCGCTCATCCGCGTCATTAAAACTTCGCCGGCCTATAATCCCCGAGCGACCACGATCGCCTCGAGCTACACAGATCGGTATAATCCGTGTTTCAGCGCCGCCGCCGCCGCCGCGCAGCTGCCGATACAACTCGCCGTGCTTCCCGGGGGCGGAGTGCCGCGACACCCCGGCCGGGCCGCAGTGCCTGCGCTGCCCCTCCGGCTACTACGGGGACGGGCGCAACTGCCGCCGATACCCCGGCTGCGGCGACAGCCCCTGCTTCGAGGGCGTCGAGTGCCTGGACACCCCCAACGGATTCACGTAAGTCAATTGCGGGGGCGGTAGAGCGCGAGGACTGGTTAACGGATGTAGCGCTTTGTTTTGGGGAATGGACTAGATGCGATTAAGATTAGGTTCGGCCGATGCGTCTTTTGTTGGGGAAATTCATTGGGAAACTGATGAGCTGGTGAATGAAAAGGTGCAAATATGTTTAGGGTTTTGAGCGTTTAATTTTAGATTTTTTAAAAGGGTAAAAATTGGGTTATTTGCAGGACCTTATCCGAGGTAATACCTTCTTTTTTTTATCATCCTATTTTTGTTTAGATATTAGTGCGACTAAGATAATACAATAAATTCTAGTGGCTTAAGTAATTAAAGAAATAAAGCCTACCCACTCTTGTAACGTTAAAAATGGAACACAATTCAAACTTTAATAGATAATAAAGGATTTTTTACAAATGCTTGACTATAAAAAACCCACGCATAAATTTCAATTAAAATAAACCCACGTTGCAAGATTTTACGTAGTCATATTTCAATGAAACTCAGGATTCTATGACTTAGTTATTCTATCTAATAAAAATCAACAATTATCAAACCTTGAAGTTTACTGTTACAGCGAACTATAAAAATTAATGACTTTACTTTGATTTTAATCCTGTACCAAGGTTTCATTTTAAAAGGATAATCAAAGCAACCTAGACTATCAAATAAAAACAAAAAAAAAATCCGACCAAACCCCCTAGAAATAATGAGCACGGAGATAAAGCTCGTCCTCCTCCGATTCCAGCTGCGGGCCGTGTCCGCGCGGCTACACCGGTAACGGTCAGCACTGCGAGCGCATAAACGGCTGCCAGCCGAACCCCTGCTTCCCGAACGTGTCCTGCGCCCCGTCCGGAGTGCCGCCGTACTACCGCTGCGGCTCCTGCCCCGCCGGATACAACGGCAACGGGCTCAACTGCCTGAGGGAGGACGAGTGCGACCTCGCCAAGCCCTGCTGGCAAGGCGTACGCTGCTACAAGTACGAGAGTGGATACAGGTCAGTGGACGGTTTTTTCCTCTGTTTAACTTTGCCTGATTAAAAAAGGTGTCTGGTTAGCGGTGCTGGTTTTTAAATATTTCAGCGCTTGCTTTTATTCTCGTTGGCAAATGTTGAGTATTTTGACTTGCAATTTTCGCAAATTGAAAAATAAAAAAAAAAATTAAGTGAAGGTTTTAAAAAAGAGGCGTGCTTATTTTAAAATCTAATTTTATGGTCTCATTCATCTTTGCATTATAATAATAGATTAATTAAAGTAGAGCCTTTAATAAACCGAAGCCTTAAAATACAATTATTTTAAAGCTTTATCTGGAAAAATTTAACACCCTCATTTATCTCTACAAAATTTACATTTGAATATAGTTACATTGATGCGTTTTAACAATTACTTTTAATCCTATTCTTCTGTAAATTAGATAAAATTTTACCTCATTTACTTTTCACCATAAGCTTGCTTTCAAAGTGGATCTCTTCGAGCTTCAATAGAGAGCCACAATAGGGACTAGTGCCTTAATGAAATTCTGCGTCTCCCCTTTTCCTAAGTTCCTGAAAACTTTGGTTTATGACCTATAAGGGTATACTTTTTTGACGGACAAAAGCCTATTGTCTTGTAGTGACAGATAAAGTCTACTTTTACTCTCGATATGGCGATGCATGATTGATCGGTCGAAGGGAGCTTCGATTTTTCTCGGTCTTTTTATCGCGCAAACTTTGCTGGAGAATGAATTATTGAGTTTATAGGCGAGGCGGGTTCACCGAGGCAAAAAATCAAACTTTTTTTTTGCAGTTTCATGCCGTTTCTAAGTGAGTGAATACGCCAAAAACTTTTCGGTTAAATTGATACATATATATTAAGCACCGTAAAAAGCACAGTATAACTTTGATAAAATATTTTCTACGCGTGAAATTTGTCAAAATGCTTGTTTTACGACTAATATCGCTCAAAAAAAACGTATAACTTTTAAAAAGAAAAGCTTTGTCTCGGGTTTAATTTTCTCTCTAGTTAGAAAATAGAGTTAACGCCTTCCTCTTGAGAGACCCTTACGTGACAGCTACTTCTCTTAACTAGGTTATTGCTTCTTAACAGTTGGAAAAGTTTCATTTTTGGTGACAATTTTTCGTGATTACTCGGCACTCGAGCTCCTCGTGCGCGATGTTCATGACTCGGGGCGTAAAATTTCATTTTATGTCATTGCAAAAACTACTATCATACTGATTTATGATTGTTTTATAAAACAATAACAATTTTATGGTTCTCGTTTTTCACTGCAACACCAATTAAATTTTGTCAAAATTAATTAATTCAGATAATTAATATTTTTATGTTGTGTCAAGGACATTTTAAGAGATTAAAATACCATTATCGTTTATCGAAACGCCGCTAAAATTTCTACGAGCAAATTACAATTCTAAGCGGCCAATTTGCATACAGCCCATCAAATTCAGACGCCACTGCCGCTAATATCCCATAAACGCGGACTCCATAAAGGAGGACAAAGCTAATCGAATTTTGATTGTGCCGAACAGATGCGACGCCTGTCCCGAGGGCATGACGGGCAATGTGTCCGAAGGCCGGGGCGTCGAGTACGCCCTGACGCACCGTCAGTATTGCTACAGGATCGACCCGTGCAGCGACAACAACGGCGGCTGCGTCGACAACTCGGACTGCTTCAACTCCGAGGTGACTTGCACGTGAATTACAAACAAACAAACAAACAAAGCGAAAAATACCGAATATTAATGTAACCGCGAGCTTTAATCCCGGCTCGAGCGACGTAAAACAATGAGAGTTACCAGTTTATTCTCCTCTATTTTTTTTAATCGCCAAAATAATCTAATTGCTATATAAAACAATGGTCTTTCACTTTTTACTCTATCCGCTACATAATTATCGCTCTACAAGCAATTTTTTTTATCTTGTTGCACGTGCGTATTCTTGAACGTATTTGCGGCACACTTTTTTTTCTACTTTCTTTCTTTATAAGCGCCAGTGTCCTCTTGACTTGTATTCTTTCATAGAGACAATAATACATGCATTATTGATGTATAGTGCACGAAAGGAAAGAAAATCTTGGGGTCTTTATTCTTCCTCACCACAACTCTCAATCCTTCTTATATCAATCTTAAGGCGCATCTGAATGGATTTGATGGGGCGGTCAAAGTTTAATCAAGGAATATAAGAATTTTCTTAATTGAATATAAAATGTTTGCTCTGTTAAAGTTATTATTTTTTAGCATTATTAAATCCGCACAGATGCACTTTATACCTTTTATTACACAGGGGAAATTCTCTGCAAGTTATACGACTTCTTTCTTAATTAATTCGTTATAAGTTTTTTTTTTACGTTGTTCCAAAAGTTTGAAATACCAAAGATTACGAGGAAAAGTCGCTAAACTTGCGCGTATTTCCCTCTATTTCTTTATATGTTACGAGTTTATTTGGACAACGGCAAAAACAAAGTACCAGCTGTTTGTATTCGATAATAAGTCAACGCAATCTTATACTTTATTCGAGACGAATTGACTCCGCTGTATGATGAGAACGAATTAGTCAGAAAAAGTTGAGAACTTTGCCGAAGCGAACAATTCTCTTCTCTGAAGAAACATCCATCAAGTTGTGTATATATAGGTGCACTCCTTTCTTTTACCTCTTATTTGACTTTAGATATATAAACGAAAGTTGGGCAGTAAAGACATTAATAGTGTGGATGCCTAAAACTTTATTTTATATAGAAAATATAACTTAAACAGTAAGCCTACATAGATCTCTTTATTTCTTAATAAAAAAATTGCACTGAAACTTAATAAATATCTCATTCTAAGTTATAATAAAAGTAGATAACTATTTCACATTTCAATTTAATTACAATTGAGTAAAAAAGGTAAAAACTTGATAAATTACACGAAGAAAGATGAGGTATGAGGCGTGGAATTTTTCGCAATATTAATAGAGGAAAGTGTAAAGAAATCTTTTCTTAGGGGACAGCTAGATGTGGCCCGTGCAAAAGCGGTTTTGTTGGCAATCAGACCGTAGGCTGCCATCCCAGTCATGACGTCTGTCCCGACGGTATAACAAGATGTGACCATCACGCCGACTGCATCTGCATCGCTGTCAATCTTTATTCGTGAAGGGTAACTATTGGATAATAAATGAAAGCAATGTATAATGTTATTAAAATGTGGACCGTCGTTGCAAGGACTCAAGAGGATGTTACGAATTGTTCGACGCATTCCACAACATTATTTGCCTGCTTGTGATTTTGATAAATTTTTTGGCTTTCGATATTAAAATGTAGTTTATTGAAGTACTTTTTAACGTTATCGAAAGATCATTTATTTCTATATATTTTTTATTTTTATCTATATTTTAAACCTAATATAAATAGAGTTTCTAAATATTGCAAAGTTTTTCCTAAGCGTAACTGATACGTTCAATAATCTTTATGATCTATAAAAAAAAAAGAAACTTACTTTTTGAAATCGCGTTAAAGTCTTCAGAAGTCTTAAGTAAAAACTTTTCTTTCGTCCTTTAGAAGTTGGAAGTTAATTTTACCTGTTTGAAACTTATTTTATCTTTGCTTTCGTATCGATGATCCAATTTTCAAGGATTAAGTATTATTTTCTTTTCTCTTTTACCTTTGTTTTCGAAAAAAAAGTATTCTTTAAAATTAAAACGAAAAAAAATTTCAATATTTTATTACAAGACATTTTATAATTCCGAAAGTCAATTGATTTTAAAGAAAGTTTTCCCCTACGTTTCAAAAAAAATAAGTAATTTAAGCAATTCGAAAGACTTGAAATCTGAATTAAAAATCTCTTAGTGCAACGTGGGCTGGGCAGGAGATGGTCAGACCTGCGGTTTGGATTCGGACAGTGACGGCTACCCAGACGAATCCCTCAATTGTCAAGATCAAAGATGCAGAGCCGATAATTGTCCAAAAACACCAAACAGTGGACAAGAAGATGCAGATGGCGACGGCATGGGCAATGCCTGCGACGACGACGCCGATAACGATAGCGTCCTGAATCTTTCGGACAATTGTCCCTTGCTACCCAACAGTGATCAAGCTGACAGCGACGAGGAGGGTCCAGATGATGTCGGCGATGTTTGCGATAATTGTCCATACGTTAAGAACAGAGACCAGCACGATACGGACGGTGATGGCATCGGTGATGCCTGCGATAATGATATTGATAATGATGGTAACTTGTACAAATAATGATTATTAAATATTTAGATCTTAAATTAACAAATTATTTCTTTTTACAGGCATACCCAACGATGAGGACAACTGCGTCAAGAATTGGAACGACGATCAGATGGACACAGATCGTGACGGCATCGGTGACGTCTGCGATAATTGCCCTCGAACTCCCAATGCTGATCAGGCTGATGAAGACGGCGACCGCGTGGGCGATGTTTGCGACAACAACACCGATCGCGACAAGGATGGAATACAGGATGACATCGATAATTGCATCAATGATCCTAATCCTAGCCAAACTGATTCCGACAATGACGGAATCGGTGACGAATGCGATGACGATGCTGACAACGATAGAGTATCGAACGATCGGGATAACTGCCCTTATGTGCACAATCCTGATCAGATAGATCTGAATGGTAAATATTTAAATGTACTACGAAATTGGTTATGATGAAAAAAAACTTATGATTTTATAACTTTAGGTGATGGTATCGGCGATGCTTGTTTTGACGACAACGATAACGATAAGGTCGCAAATCTAATTGACATTTGTCCAAATAACAGTCGCGTGTGGGCCACAGATTTCCGTAAATACGATACTATTGCTCTTGATCCATACGGCAAAACTCAAGACGATCCAATCTGGGAAATTCATCATAATGGCTCAGAAATTTATCAAACTATGAACAGTGATCCTGGAATCGCCGTCGGTAAGTCAGCACTTTGCTTCATTTTTACCATTTTTACCACCTGTTAAATAAACATTAACAAACAATATTAAACTTTAAGGCCAGGACAGCTTCAGCGGTGTCGATTTTGAGGGAACATTCTTTGTAAACACAGACATCGACGATGATTACGTCGGATTCGTCTTCTCGTACCAAAATACTAGACAGTTCTACACAGTCATGTGGAAAAAGGTCTTGCAAACGTATTGGGAACCTAAACCGTTCAGGGCAGTGGCCGAGACGGGTATTCAGCTGAAGCTTGTTGATTCTAAAACTGGTCCAGGAGAAATCATGCGCAACAGTCTGTGGCATACAGGCAATACGCGTGATCAGGTAATGTAATCGTTGAGCTAGTGATAATTGAATAAATTTTATACACTTTTTGTATGAAAAATAAGCATGTACTGATGGATAATCATTTTTTTAACAGGTGAAACTTTTATGGAAAGATCCAAGAAAGGTCGGCTGGAAGCAATATACGTCGTATAGGTGGCGACTTATTCACAGGCCAAGAATTGGTCTAATTCGTCTTTGGATTTACGAAGGGCAAAGACTTATCGCTGATTCTGGCAATAACTTTGACTCTACACTGAAAGGTGGACGTCTCGGTGTTTTTGCTTTCTCCCAACAGATGGTCCTCTGGTCCAACCTTAAGTATACGTGCAAAGGTGAGATTCGAAAAAGAGAATAATATTTTTTTAAAAGTAAAATAATGCAAAGCTTTATACTCACAATTACATATGGAGAAATAGAAATTAAAATCTCTTAAAATGAATAAAAAATTTAACATTTGGACATGCAGAAAAGGAAATGAAATGTACATTAGAGCGAAATAATTATAAACGAGAGATCGAGTAATTCAACTGTTTATTGAGTTAACGCCGTAATTGTTTTTGCTTTGACTCACTGGTTTCCCATGATAATTGTTACAGAAACCGTGCCTTACGAGGTGTATCGCACGCTCCCTCCGAATATACAACCGCTCGTGTACACCGACTACAATCGACCGTGAAAATGAGCGGCAGCGTCGAAATCTCAGCGGCGGATCGTTGTCAGGTATTTTTGTTAGCCTTAACAGTTTCTTTTGTATAGCGCCACGCGACGTGGGAGGATAATAATAATACACACACACAGCGATCGACACACATGGCTTATCTTTTTTCTTCAAGAGCGCGAGAGGGAATCATGAAAGCGTGGAAGAGGGCGAGGAGAAGAAGAACTTTGGACTAAGTAGTGGAAGTGTGTAATACATGTAATACGTATGTGTGTGGGTGTGTGTGTGCGTGCGTGTGCGAGAGAATGGAGAAACGGAATCATGTCAACGCAAACGTCAAAAACATTGTCTTTTTTTTTAAAAGAAACGACTTTATTGTATAGATAAATAATGGAGGAAATAAAAAAAGGAACGTAATGAGAGAATGTGACATTTTGTAAAATAAATAAAGGAGAACGTAAAGAAACACAAACTGGTGTATTACATTCATCGGTATGTCTTCGAGTATCGCTCGCTTTATCTCTACTTACGGGAAATAGCTCCCAGGTAAATACGTTATATATAATATATCATAAAAAACAAAATAAAAAAGATAATAATAGTAGGAAAGTAACTAAAGGGAGAAAGGGGAATTCGTTGCGCTCGCGCAGTTTGCGAATATAATGTGATTATAATCGAGAGTCCGACGAGGCGTTAGACGCAGGAATTGTAAATCTGTTTCATTTGAAATCTTCATTATTTATCTCTTTTTTTTTAGCTTCATTATTATTTATCGCCTCGCTAAGAGTTATTATAACTGGCTACGCATTGGAATCGCAGTTATTCGAAATTGACGCAGACAGTCTTCTTGCAACGCTTGCTCCCCTGACACATTGCATAGCTCGAAAATATCGAAAAAGGAAATTTATCTTCTTTGCGGAATCAGTCGTCCTATAATCATTTTAGGTATTTATCGTGTACAATAATAATAATAATAACGCCGAGGACGCGAACCGGCAGCTCACAACTGACCCGATTTCGCGCCCCGTATATTTGTTTCTTTATCAATAAATACATCGTTCGCGACTCGACTCGCGCGACCTACGTTTTAAATATATGTTTTTTTGACTCGTAATCATTTTTTTGCATCTTTTTTTTGTATCTTCTGACTGCGTTTACATCAACTTGTGCGATGAATAATAATTATCATAATAATAGAATACTTATATATATATAAATATGATCTACCGGAAATAAATAATTAATGTTATTTAACCTTCTTTTGCGCTTAACTATATACACTAGGATCGTTTTATTCAATCGTCAATCGTTCTTGCAATGTTTCTTCTGCTTCTGTTTTCTCGTAGGATGCTTGTACTAAGGTCCACAATTAATGCGAATATGCACGTAAATCAAATCATCGGTTACGCCCTCGCCAAGACGATCCAGTCGCCTCTTATAAACGTCAACGAGAGCGCGTGGCAGTGTTCACACTGAAATCGCAATATATATATTTATATATTTATATATAATTCTTTTGCTAAGGGCAGTCGGTCGAGCAAATCTTTTTTCTGCTTTGTCCTTGCGATCGGCTGCGCATCTTTTTTTTTCCCTAGTAATTCCGGGACTGGAAATGGTATTGAAATTAATATCGGACTTTAGTGAAAAAGAAGAGCGAGTCTGTATTTTGAAGAAGAGCAATGCGCAACTTCGACGCCACGACAGTGTTTCATGCCTAACTTAGAGCTACGCGTAGACAGAGTCAAAATAAATATATAGATAATGCGAAGTTATTCCTTTTTTTTTTTCACCGATCGCTATATAAAAAAGCAATATGTTAAATCCGAGTGACATCGACCATATGTGTATATTCATCGTGTACGACCTTTGTATATTGTTGAAAGTTCAAAATAAAGTGAGTTTTTTTTTAGTAAAGGCAGAAGTTAATTTCCCTACCGTTTTCAGTCTCTTGCGTTTTAATAATTATTATTTTATTATTCTTATTTTTCTTTTTTGGTATTGTTGCTGAGTAAAACACTCATTCACACATACACAAATACATCGTCGCCCGCGGGCTGCTGGATTCTCTGAGACTTTCACCGGTTTCTGTGCTTTTTTTTTTCATTTGTTTTCAGCGACTTCTCTTATAAGCTACCCCTGCTTAAAATAAGTCATTGTTCACAACAATAACACGTAATACATATTTAACAATAAGCAATAAACTCGACAGTTAATTGAAATGGCGTTTTCGCAGTCGTGTACCACGAGCAAGTGCATGATATGTATAGAAAACAAATGGATAATTTCGACCCTGTAAGTAACGTCTCTTAAGCAGGGGTAGAGTTTGCAGTTTTCGACTTAGTCAGTCGTTATGGTTTTTTAAATAGAGTCAAAAATAGACGCTCTTTTTGACTTTGTTAGTGTCGTAAAGGAAAATGTAGGTCACTGGAGAACTGTTTAAGTACATAGCATGTGATTCTAGCAATAACAAGCCTATCTGGCTTAAACGGCCAGAAACATCAGTGGCTCCGAGAAAATACTTACTTGAAGAAAAGCCTAATCATGCAATTCAATCGCTTTTTATTTAACAGCTAACCGATAATGCAGTTTTCAAGTAAATACCTTCTCTTGCGGTTATAGAGTAAAGTCTGCTTCCAATCTGATTTCCCTTACAATTTTCATTTCTTCATATTTATATAAGACATATAACTTTCAGAGAAAACTTGAGCCGCGTAGTGCCGTTTTTATATTTTAAAGACGAATACGAACACCAAGTGTCGAGATAAATCCATCATGCACAATTCATTTTTTTAATTTTAAATAACAACTATTTATCTTCCTTTGTACTATAAACATTATATAGAACACTGTACAATGTTTAACAAAAAAAAAGTGTTTTATTTAGCAATAACTCTTCATGATAAACAAGTAAGTTCAGTAAGCAAATGAATTGGTATTATACAGATATATCTTTACATAAGATTAAACTTAGCCCTAGGAATAGCGGCCCTCTTAATACTTTGCGTCATAGAAAAGAATCATACTTGGAACGTGGAAGCCGAGCCTCGCTCGTCCTTTTTTATTTAAAATTGAAAAAAGCGAATTCCCAGGCAATCTGCGATCTATCTGCGGACCATCGGCCACCTCCTGAATACTCGAAAGTTTTAGCGCTCACTTTGTGACCGGGCGCGCCGCGAACATATAGAGAAAACGACGAGTGGAAAAAGGCAATATCGGATCAAGAGGAAAGTGTGAGAGCGAGTGTGAGTCATAGAGATAGATATAGAGAAGGATAAAGAGATAGGTAGATACAGATATATATATATATATAGAGAGAGAGAGAAAAAAAACGAACGGGTATTAATTCTCGATTCTTCGTAATACATGTACGCGTATATGTGTCTATATATCTGTAAGATAGGAGAGCTGCGCTCGGTAGGACCGTTGGCCGAAAAAACGCCTCGAAGAGAAAAATACAACGATATTTATTTATACGGGAGAGACGAGGGGGGGCGACGCGGAAGTGCCTCCCTCTCAGCGCGGCTGCCTCGAGGCGGACTTGACGCTGGCGCCGCGGCGCGAGTTGTCCCGAGAGCAGCCGTTCGACGCCGTCTCGGGCGTGTACTCGGGTCACCAGGCCTCCGTGTAGCGCACGTCGAACTCCTGCAGGGCCGGCAGCCGCTTCTTCAGGGTCTCGAACGTCGACGCCGAGAGCTTCGTGCTGTTCAGGTTCAGCTTTCGCAGACTCGTCAGAGCTGAAATCGAGACAGAGTTTCAGAATGTTGAGGATGTTTATTTTTGGCCGCGAGCTCGCGGCGGGAGGAACAATGTAATCGGGCTCGGTGTCGGATTGAAATTGCAGGGAAAGGGTAGAAAGAGTTTTTATTTGATGAGAATAGAAAGGAAGTAAACTAAAAGTCCAATTTCAATAAAGGCTTTAAAAGCCAATCTTCCCGCGTCTGAATAAACTCACATGCCAAAGTGGAAATGCCTTTGTCCGAGACGGGCGTCTCGCACAGGTTGAGAACTTGGAGCTTCTGTAGGTGTTCGCTGATCATCTGGAGGCCCGTGTCGCCGAACTGGGTGGCCCAGAGGTTCAGGTACCTGAGGGCCGGTAATTTGATCAGCTGCTCGGCGCAGGCCGACGTGACCGAGGTGAAGGCCAGGCTGAGACACTCGAGATTTCCCAGGGCGCCGCCGCCGAGGAGCAGAGCCACGTCCGCGTCCGTCGCTCGTACGGGCAGCGTCAACTTGCGCGGCCCCCCCTTCTGTTGCTGAAATTATACGAGTCTCGTTAAAGTTAAAGAGCCCGAGGCGCGCACGCGTTGAACAACGTTCGTTAAAGTAAATGGATCGAGCATCAATTTTTAAGTGGGCAATTCAGCCTCGAACGCAAGTTCTTAACGAATTTGTACTGTATTCTGTAGTTATTAATGTACGAAAGCGCACCAGCTCCTGGAGGTTCCGCTGACGCTGACAGAGTGCCGCGTACTTGGCCTGGCCCGACTTGGTGGACTGGAGGGCCGAGACAACCTGGAGCCTGGCCTCCTCGTTTGGCAGCAGACGCCACTCGAGCATGAGGCAGAGCGCTTCCTGGGCGGCGTCACAGCCTCTCACTCCCAGGAGGATGCAGGCGCCGCCGGTCTGCTTCAGCAGCGAGCTTATGAAGCGCTTCCTTCGGCAGCAGCAGGCCAGCAGTGTTGTCAGCTGCGAATTTACGGTATTTTTTTATTAGAGAGAGAGAATTTCGATTCGGATAATTGTTATTTTTGGGTTTGTCGGGCCTTTGCTTTCGCAAGAATCGTTCATTTTGTTTTGCTATCGTTCTGAAATCAATGGTAGGCTATTCATCTTTATGAGATCTCTCGCGTTTTAAATCCTACTTTTTTTCGTCTGAAGATTATTCTATTTTTTAGCGGGAAAAACTAAAAATAAACTTCGACGGTTTTATTTCATACTTTAAATCTAAATTTATATCATGTTCAGAATACAAAACACAATAAAATCTCCAAAGAAATTTTCGGTCTCTTAATTAAGAAGCCACAAAACGCAAGCAATAAAACGGCACTTGTCGCGGAAGCCACGAAAATGAATTAGTCGAATCGAGCTGCTCATTCCCGTTCACTTGCCGCGGCAGGAATGCGATTTGAAGACAGAAATTAAAAGTGTATTGAAATATCGGATTACCTCCTGCGGAGATAGCCGCCCGCTCAGACACTCGTTGTACGCATGTCAGAGAGAGAGAATGGGAGAAAGCTCTCCGCACACTGCACGTGGAAAATTCGCCGTGTGTTCCATTCTATAAATGCGCGCGACCTCGGCTTTCGCCTTCTCAGGAAGCCAGGCGCGTGCGGGATATTATTACACGCTTTTGTATTTTTATTCCATTAAGGCGCCTGCAGTTTTTCCGACTGCGAGCCGCAGCAGCGACAACGCGACGAATGGAAAAGCCAATTGCTACGGTGGGCTTCGGTTATCGAAGATATATATCCGAGTTGCCCGTTATTAGGCGTTTATTTTTCTTTCCAGAATAACTATGCAGTTAAGTGCTAAGAGCAGAGTACAGGTCCAGGGTTTCAAATCAAAATCCACTTGGATATCCCGCACATTTCAATCCAATTGAAACGTTTTTTTCTGCCCCCGAAACTCTGTCCTTTACCTTCCCTCAAGCTCTTAAAAAGCTCCGGCTCGTAAAACCGCCGAAAAATCTCTATTCCGCGCAATTTCGTTTGTCCTTTACAGCGCTGTAATACACCAGTCACGCAGCCGGCCCCTCGGCGTCTTTTATACTCGCTGCGCCGGAACATTGACTTCGCTTTGAATCGACGTTCTCCGAAAACGGTAGCCGAGCGGCGCGAGCTTATACGAGCCAAAAGGGAGTAGCCGCCCGCGCAGAGAGCTTTCACCCAGCGGGCCCGCGTAATACATTTTCAGGCGTATACGTATATATATATATAACAGCTGCGACGCTCTGTAATCGCATAAAGCCGGAACATATACAGACGGAGATTTGAAAATAAACAGCCGTAAAGACGTTAAACCAGACGCGCTCGTGACGCAGACGACGGCCGTAAAGGCGCGCATATATCCCTTTGGATCCTTGTTTCCGATCAATCGCCGCGAGAGTAAATGTTATTCCGACGTGCCGCGGGAGGGGGAGGGGGGACGGGCGGAGAGGATCTATTTCTCGACGCCTTTGTGTCGCGCGAGCCCCCCCTCGAAATCAAGAAAGATCAACAAGGCATCCGGCTCTCGTAAGGGCATCGAACCATACGGATTCGCCGAAATCTCAATCGGCCTGCTTACTCTGCTGATGCTTCTCCGTCGTGAGCTGCTGCTGTACTTTGGCGCGGCGATGCTTTATTTTCCTTCGGCTGGATAGTGTCTTAATAAAATCGCGGGATTTTATAGCGGCCATATCGCGTTATTCTGACAATCTGCTAAGTATTTGTTTAGCAAATCGAAAACGGTGTATAATCTCAGAAAGGATCGAGCAATTTTGATTAAAGAGACTTGCCGATGATTTCGGAGGGAACACGAGGTTTAATTTAAGAACACCTCTCGCGAGATCGCAGAGCAAACATTCCGGGAGGCTTGTGATACACTCAAAATAACGTATCGCCGTTTGCGCATTTTATCTCGCAAGCTCTATTTGAAAAATTAAGTTTCGCCCTTTTTATGATGCTTTTAAATAAATTATGCGGGTCACGGAATGACCTCTACCGGCAAAATAAGCTGAGAGGTACAAACGGGGCAAAAAATTTATGGCACGTAAGGGAAAGAGGGGTTAATCCTCGACTACCTGACTTTGAGAGGACGCTCACGTAAAACTATACGCCCTAGAAATAATATATTTTTTCGCAACCGATTGAATAGGCCTTTTTTGCACAGAATTCTTATCTTTTTAACTTCTAAACATATCGTAACAAATGGATTCTATTCAAAGATGTAAATCTAAAATCCCTTTCTAAAAACTCTTTGTTCTCACTCTGAATTCTAAATATTGTAGAAACTTTGTACGCCGCTGTCAATGAAAATTTAACATTTTCAAGTTGTATAAATTTAAAATCGTCATAAACTGAATTTTCAATTAATTCAGACTATGCGGTAAACTTTAAACTCTGCTGCTTTAGCAGAATTCACCCGACGGTACATAATATTACATTTTCATATTTATGGAGCTTTTAAAGCTGACCCAAATGGAAATTATGAATTTTCTACAATATTTATCTGACCCGGTATTTACCTCGCAACAAAATGCGCTGCGCAAACAACCCTGCATAAAGCAAGCTCCTAAAGTAGAAAAATTCGTCTGCAGCGAAAGCAGAATAAAAAAAAAAAAAACTCACCATCTCGCCGAAAAGCTGTCCCTCGTCGGGGCAGGCTGGACTCGAAGGAGCGGCGATGTGGATCCATCCGGGTCTGGGTTCGCGTACAGGCAGTAACACCCGATGTACAGTGCAACGCGGATCCTTGGCCAATCGGCGCATTACGACGGACAACACCGAGTCCTGCACCTCCTTGTCGGCCAGAGCATCTTCCGGGAACGGAACTGGCTGCAGCAGGGCTCCGAGACCGGGCCGCCAGTCTGAGTACTCCGAGCTGGTTTTCGGTTTTAATTAGTATTTTCGATTTTCGATTTGTGTATGATTTTTTGAAAAAATAAAATAAACTATACTTTTACTTTAATAAAATGAAATACTTTTTTCTTATATAAATTAGATTAGCTCGATCGAAGGAAAAAAAATTGGTAAAATTACGTAAGTCGAAAGATATTGTTTGCGAGTTTAAAATTAAATGTTCGATAGTTTGATGGAAAATATCATGTTTCAATCGCTTTTGTATTATTTAATTTCGTATACAGGTTATAGTCAAACAAGAAACAATACAGAAGAATTCAATCCTTTGTGGAAGGCACCTGGATTCGGTTGCGCGGAAAATCGAAATATATTTCTTGATTGATTACTTTTTCTCTACATCGAATTCCGAAGTTAATAGGTTTTTAGTATACGTATCACGTTACTCGGCTGGCACTCTGATAAAATGATTCCTTAAACTCTCGAGAAGAAAAGATTTATTTTCCTAATGCATTACTGTTTGAATATGCAGATCGCTAATAGTAGTTTTTCCAAGCACATAAATCAGAGCCTGGATATTATAATAACACACACGGTATTGAATGCTTAATGCGCAATACATTATAATAATTTTCGCATTTTATATTTATTAGTATATTACATGCACGCTCTCGCGATGATGTATTAATTTATGTAAATTATACGGTGCAAAAAGCGAATTATGTTATCGTAAAGAACGTTTAAATTAAAGCCAAAGGTACGAATGACACGCTCCGCCGGGAGAACTAGAAATTACCGCCAATAATTCAAACCACTCCATTTCCGCCAAATCAGATCGGAGGAGTTAAAATAAAAGCTTTCCGAACAAGCTAGAAAAGTCCATTAATATGCAAATGCAGGGGGGGGGGGAATGTCAAACAGCGCCCGGCACATAAATTAAAATTAACGTCCCGGCATAAAATAAGCTCTCGCGGCGTCGCGCGCGTGCGCGCACACTTCAAGTATAGTATTCCAGCTCCGCAATTATAACGTATACGTTTTCGTGTAAGCAATTAAAGCATGTCGCGTGAAATTTACAGCGCGGCGGCGGCGGCGGCGGCTGCGGCTATATAGCAACGCGCGCGCGCGCTCGTTCGCCTCGGCGAACGAGGCTTTCGCCTGCATAAGCATGCACTAAAAATACAGTCTTATAATAGAAACGTTATTCACGTACGCAATGTTCAAGACAAGGAGATAACATCTTAAGGGTGGCAGTGACGTGGCCGCGCCCTCCTCCGGCTGCTGTGGCTGCTGCTGCTGCTGCTGCTGCTGCTTGCGAGCGCTTACCTCGAATCTAGAACACAAAGGAAATCGTAAAACCTCGGCTAGCGGCCCGAGAAAATAACGAATGCTTTTATGCGGACGCGTAAAAAAGCCTTCGCGAGTCGGGCAGTCGTCCGCGCGGCCCGTGGAGCCCCTAAATTTCGCCTTTTGCATTAATTTAACGTCTCGCTCGAGGAGAGCTGTTTGCATGCACGCGCGATAACGGGGCTTGTTTGAATTTTTGCTTTTAAGCCTCCCGCTGCATGTTAAATTTATTGAATCTATTGTTGGGGCTTGCATTTTCGGCGTTATTAAATCTCTATTTCGAAATGAAATTTTTAAAAAACTTTAAATACTCGTTTCTTCGATCCGCCGTTTATCGAATTCCAATAATTTAACTAAAATATATATAAATAAGTATTTTAGTTTACGAAAACTTTTCCGAGTCTTGAGCTTCGAAATCTTATTTACATTCCGCATGCCAACAAACGAAACGCACGAAGCACGTGTTAATTTATTACAGGTTAATAATAGCAGTTTTCCAATAACAATTTCACTCGGCGAAAAGCGCGCGATGCACCCCCGGGATTATTTATTATTATATTATTGTGCGAAGAGAGAGAGAGAGAGAGAGATACCTGTGAAAGATGGCGGCGACGCAAATGGACACCAAATTGGGCAGAATCCTCGGGTGAGGACAGTCGCTGCCCGGTCCGTGCACCGAGGCGACGTACTCCGCGATCGCCCTCTCGCCGTCCTCGTTCTCGTAGAGGGCGGCGACGAACACCTGGAGGAGCTTGCGCATGTCCGGCGACTTGCCGAAGTCGACGGTGTGCTTGAGGCAGCGCGTGATCGCCGGGCTCAGGGCGAGGACGAGCGGCGAGCGGGGGTGCCGCTGGGCCAGGCGGGCCAGGGCCCGGGCCAGGGCAGGCGGAGGGGCCGCGCGCTCCAGGAGGGGCGCCGCCACGTTCAGGACCGCCTCGGCCCAGTTGCGGGCCTCGTTGTCCGAGGAGGAGGAGGAGAGCGAGTGCTCCTCGTCCGGGGAGCAGTCGTCGATCAGGTCGGAGATTATCAGGGGGCCGCTGCTCGTGCTGCTGCTCGTGTCCGACGACTTCTCGAAGAGGTTCGGCTCCTCGAGGAGCTTAGCCACGGATTCCAGAGGCGCGCCCGCCACCCTTTCGTCCTGAAAATTTAATGCGCTGTGAGATGGGTTTTAATCTCTTACTTTGTAGGTCGAGTGATTGATGATGCACTTTCTATTAACGTGGGAGAGAGATGAAAGTGCCTTTACTCACTCGCGCTCTGCCTTCGTGCTAAGTTATCAGCAATTATGAATAAATTAATTCTTTACAGGTTTAATGTATAACTTACTACTGTTCAAATTAATACTGTGCTAAATAATGTCACTATAATATAAATCTATAGTTTAAGTTATCAACTGACGCAAATTCTTTTGTGAGAGAAGCTTTCTTTTAAAAAGCAAGAGTTAATAATCGTTTAAATATTACTTGTCATTTAGAATACTCTGTTTATCTTTTCTTTTGAGGATAAAGGAAGCCTACAATATCAAGTGCGTAATCAATTAGTGTCGTGACGTCTTAATGTATTAATAAGGCAAGAAAAATTTTGTGTAAATCATTTAATTAATTACTTAAATCAATACTATTTTTCCCGAATAAGGAAAATCACTTTATTCTAAATGCCAGCACAGATTGCATAAAATAAGGTCAAAATCGCCGAGTAATTAATTTTCCAAGAATATTCCAGGAAATTCCTGAACCGCGTGAAAGTGCACTTTAATTCGCGGAATTCAAATTGCACAATACCCGGAGACAAGCTTTTAAATAGCATTTAACTAGATTAAAGGACTTAACGTTTCAATTAACTTTAAACGCCAGGAATCGTCCGATACTCTCGGGACAAAAATTTTTCATTTCTCGGAAAGCTCAGCGCCGCGCTCTTCCTCCTCCTCTCCCCCCTTTAAATAACTCGACGTTCCGCAAGTTCCGAAAGCAAATAGAAAAGCGCCTCGGGCCGCATAGCGGAGGCGCGCCTGGCATACCTGAAGAGGCGTCCAGAGGGCGAAATCCACGAGAGCCTTGAGCTCGCGCAGCACCACCTCCTCCTTCGTGCCGATCGACACCAGGTGCTGGTACTTGAAGATGCTCTTCTGCAAAAATAGATGGCGAAAAAGCCGTTTGACGTGGAAATGAGGCTGGAAGGGCCTCTCTCTCTCTCGTTCCGTCTTATCGCCGGCGAGGCTTATTTTACTTTGTAATCGGCACGTCAGAGCTGGCCGCGCGCGTACCGCTCGCGAGCGAAATAGAAATTTTCCTCGACACGCGCCGCGATGACGTTTCGCGCAAGAGAGAGAGAGAGAGAGAGCCGTCGTATAATGGCCGGTAGGTGATGTGTACTTTGGCCGAGCGAGATTAGCGGCCTGTTTGCGCCGGCGATTCGTTATTGTCGAACTTTTAGCGTTTTCGAGGGGAGCTTTTGTGGAAAGTTCGCGCACGCGGATGCGCTATTTACAATGGCACACACTCCGTTTCCGCGAACTCCGGTGAACTGTTTTTTTCAATTTTTTTTTTATCCTTTGTCCCGATGCTGGATAGAAATTTTGTTATAACACGGTTTCTGGAAATTTCACGGCTTCCGGAATTGGCATGCGACATATTTAGAATTTATATTCTACACCGGCGATTTCTCGGTAATATAATATTTCGCGAGATAAAAATTTGATAAAAAGACTTTTAGGGTGAATATCTCACCTTCCAGAGTATAGAATGATACCACTGGTCTCTCGTGTAGGCATTGCTGGCCTGCAGCAGTAGCGATCCGTCCGGCAAGACGATTCTTAGGCAGTATTTATAGGTCGGATCCCATCTAGCCACCGCGTACACTTCCGTCATGCTGCTGTACGGCACCGGTTGCTGAAGAAATCCAGTCAGCTGTAATGCACAAGATAACAGCTGCATTTAGCCCCTGCATCCGCTAGTTCTTTCAGTCTTATCGTGCTTAGTCTGGCTTTAATCTTATTATTTATTCATTAAAACGCGGCTTTATAAAACAAGAACAACAGATTAACGCTTTCCTGCGACTTTTATGTGTATAAGGTACTAAATTTTTTGGAGAGAAGCTAAAGTTTGAGAGAACAATCTAAAAATACCAGAGCCAGTGCACATAATTTTCAGAGAATCGGAACGGATATAATTTGTGTTATAAAACAAAGAAGGTCCTTTTAGACTGGATTAAAAATTCAAAGGACATTGACAATTTGACGATTCTCGCTGGGAAAGTCAAGAGAATTTCCGTCCCAAGAAATCTCAACGACACACTTTCAACCCATTTTCTTTCCGCACTCGACAGTCGCTCCGAGGAATCTCCGCAGAAATTAAAAGGACAATGCATTACTTGGTCAAATACGTCATTCCGCTCATTGTAACTATATCGCCGGGCCCGACGTCCGCGCACAAAGCGATAAAGTATCCCTTGGCGACTAAATGAAATAATTAACGAAGTTTCCTCCTATACCAGTCGCGTTTATAACTATATACGTCTGTCAATTCCGGAGAGCCGAGCTATCGTCGGGGAAAAAAGGCTCCTTTGTGAGTCGCGTGATGAAAATTGGGTCGTCTCCTATAGTTTTCCCGAGTCCGGCGCGATGCAACGTCGAATTTCCGGTGCGGCGAGTAGTAGTCGCAATTGGCCCGCTGATCCTCGCGGAGAGCGGAGCGAGTTAAAATATTGTCGTTGGCAGTAGGCCCGCCGCGTCGAGGATTCCCCTTTCGTCTTTATAGCCTTGCATGTGTATTTCCGCGAGCTTTACTCGCGTTACGTCCGAGTGATTAATAGCCGCTTGTAAAAACACCACTTTTCTCTTTACGACGGGCGTAAAGAGTTTTGCGAGAGGGCTGTTTCGCCTTTGTTCGCGGCGAAATATTTCAATAAAATTGGTTGATACGCTTGCGTACGAGTGTGATTTTTTAAATTTCGGCATAAACCTGATTTACGATCGACGTTTTAGTGGCTAGTAATAGTTAACAGCTTGGTTAGAAAAGCCTCCAAGATTTAATAAACGGACGCGAGTTCGATAAAAAAGCTATATAATATTTCGAACTGCGCTTGTAAATTTAAAAATTACTGGTAAAATTACGCCAATTTTCGAAAGTCTAGCCTGCAGCAAGTAAAATGAGTGTACACATTTTTAGGATTTTGTACCTAGAATAAATACTTTATTATTAACGAAGAATGAAAACCGGCGCACGCACATTTCGCGCATAATTATATACTGAGAAAAATGAGAGAAAAATTTTATTAAAAATTACGATATTTTAAACCAAAGTGTATGCAAACTTGCATTATCCAGAAATTACTATACTACATATTAAAAATTAAAAAAACTATATTAGTTTTTTCTATGTGTATATTAATTTTATGTAGTATAGTAATTTGTAGGATAATGCAAGTTTGCATACACTTTGGTATAAAATATAGTAATGTTTAATATAAAATATTTCTCAGTGTATCGTCGCGAAAAAGAATTCCGCTGCCGCAGCCTCGGCCCATAAATTTTTCTCGCTCTCAATAAACCCCGGCGGCAGCGTCCACGCCGCTTTACGCAATCCCAATTACTTAGCCCGAAGAGAGTCACCTGCGCAACGACGTCACGTAGTACTCGGAATCGCGGCGGTAACCGCCTGCCGGTAACGTTTGGAGAAGCGATTATCGGGGAGCTTCGGCGCAAAACGCCTCGGCGCGCGGATACGCGCGCGATGCTCGCCCACGTACGCGGCGCGCTAATAAACTTAAGTCCGGGAATTCCCCTCGGGGGAGAAAGGGTCCTACGCACCACCCGCCTTGACTTCGCTCGGGGGATCTTTGCCGAAGGCCAAGAGCGCCTTTATACATTCGAGGGATGCCGCTGCCGTTCGTGCATACAGATGAAAGGGAATATTCCCTTTGTGACGGGAGATTGGTCGAGTTGAAGGAGGAGGCCTGCGTCGGACGTAATAACGTAAATGGTATTATTGTGAATTCCGCATTAAAATCGTTCTTCGAGCGCTAATTTATTCATTGTTTTAATTGAATTATTTAGAATGTTTTCTCATTTTTTTCTTATGAATTTCATTTAACTATAATAAATAAAATGTTGTAAAATCGGCGATTGGTCGAACACTATATTCTATGGAGCCAAAAACGAACAATTTTAAACTCCAAGCGTTGCGAACCCAAGCTGCTGCTGCTGCTGCTGGAGAAAAAAAATTCCATTTCGCGATAAGAAAACTCGTTGGCGTGCCACCCATCGTATATACGTGCCGGTGCGTCAACGTTACGAAAACGTTGAAAGGATGCAGCGCATAAAAACAGTAACGGAATTCAATAGGTCGCTCGAACCAGCCGTGCTCGACTCCTCGTCCGCGAAAGAGAGAAGCAGCTTGGCGCTCGGTTTACTTTTCCCCCGGCCCTCGCGTGCGAATCTCAATGAAAAATCGCGGCGCGAACCGGCATAAGTAGAGCCATTAGGCCGTATTTCTCCGGTGTGTCGTGCTGTTTGAACAAAGATTCCGTGCGGCGCGAGCGACGCTATTTTCGACGCAAGCAATCGGATCGTAAACTCGAATTTTCGAATTAAAAGTTCTCGTTATTAATTTGAGAAAATTGCCCGAGTTATAATTCCCTCTTATAATCCGACAGAGAGAAAGAGAGAGAGAGCCGTAGAGAAGAAGGGAGCAGATTGGATTTTCCTTTCCTCCTACGCTTTAGAGGGGGCAAGTTAATCACGCGACGGAGCCGCGTCACGCGATTCGCGGCGGAGAAAATACAAGCTTCATTAACGGCGAAAATATTGTGTTCTCCTCGCGGCGCGACATCCTTTCCCCCGAGGTATATATATACATATATCTCCAAAGACGTTAATTAGGCGCTAAGAATAATTTATCGCGCGCTCTCTGCTTTGATATCGCATTAGCGCCGTTCAAACATAAAGCGAGCTCGAGCGCCGCTTTTCGAGCCGGGATGAATTTCCGCCGAATTCGTTTGATTATGCAGCCAAAGCAAGACTCGAGAACCTCTCTCTCATTCAAATTCTCGAATCTCCCGGGACGAGAACCTCTCTTCGTCGATGCTGCCGTGGTTAAATACTGTGGAAATATTTGCCGGCTGGAAAGTAGATCGTCGTAATTGCGACAAGGTACAACGCCCGAGAAAAAAACCGCTGCCAAGTCATTGGCAGTTAGCTTCCTCCTAACTAATTTATTGTTCCATTATTATCTCGTTTTTATTATTATTTTAT
>UCOL01002660.1:0-23890 GCA_900474335.1 Ormyrus nitidulus | reverse complement strand
ATATATAATAATATATATATATATATATTAAATCTTGTCATAATTTTCAATAATTTAACATTTACATAATTAACGTGAGAATTTTAATATTTCCTCAACTAAAGCTTTTATTTTCGAACTGACTTAGCTCCTGTATGAACTGAGTGTTTAAATTTTAAATCATTGAATAATCCCGGTGAAATCTCTTCGTTGACAAATTTCATTTAAAAAACGTTGAAGAATTAAAATTTATACTTGCAAGCTCACACGTTGTAACAAGCATTGTAAACGCTTTTATTCACTTTGTATTCAGATTTAGTGACCTAAACTCCGCGGGTTTAAAGGAATCAAATTAATTAGACCAAGATAAGTATCTAATTCTTTGATTTTAAAAAGCGCCAAAACTTGATACTATTTTTACAGTTGAATTTATTTGTCGATTGTTATTCTTTAATTGCCATTCTTGATCTTTACGATTTTAATGATTCTTTATTGTAGCTGTAAAGCTTTAAAAGTCTTAAAATAAAGCTTTGATTATTGATTCAGTTTTACTTTTACTAAGTATATGCAGTAGAAAATCAGTGATATTTGATCGTCGATAATTGTGCATTCATTCAGGTTAAAGCAGTTTACGCCATGCGCAACATAAAATTTATTATACGTTTTAAAAGATTTAATAGTTTTTAGCAAATTACTAGTTTTACATAATATTCAGTGGAAAGTTTTTGATTATACATATGTACAAAAGGTTTTTGTTATGACGTCTTATTTACTATAACGCTTAGTATATACTGTTCTTAATGTAATTTTTATTAAAATAATACGATAGCAGGAAATGTGCCGATGATGATAGCCTGAACAAGAATCAGCATCATCATGAATAACTTGTTTATATGGAATGCTTTTTTCGTCTTAAGAGTTGTATTTAATATAGTACAACTTTTATTGTGTCAGAAAATAAATTTAAAACAATGATGTTACTTTAAAAAACTAGACACAATAGTTTGTGAATAGTAAGCCGTGTTTCGATGTATTTATTCTGGAAATAATAATAGTAGCCTGAGGCTTGAAACGAAAGCATCGACAGGTATAGGTGCTTATTATTACGCACTTAGTTGGCTTAGCTTTAGGAATATGCAGGCGCAGCTCGCGATCCTTCGAACGTCGGGAAATGAAAAATCTCGCTCAAGACTTTGTCCGACGAAAAAGGAGAAAAGGAGGATAAAAATGAGGTCGTCGAGGCAATAAAATGCATGCGATCGAGAGGGGAATCGAGATTGAAAAAGGAAAGGCCAATATTCAGGTTTCGGAGGAGCAAGTGGAGGCGGCGCGGCGCGTTTGCTCGGTGCGCGATGTATGTAGCCGAAAAAAATGGCGCGCCAGACCGGGGGGAGTCCTTGCGGACGGCGATGAGCGAGGAAAATGTACGAGAGCGAGAGCCGTGTGCGTGCTTGCGAGCGCGGAAGCGGGGGAACGAAAGCTCTCTCACCTCCTCGGCGAACTCGAAGTCCCCGTCGAATTTCCTCTTGGCGTTCTTGGCCTCGGCTGCCGGGGCGAAGTCGGCGGCCAGCAGGAGGCAGCAGGCCGCTGCCAGGAGGAGCCAGGCGAGGCGGCCCCGCATCTCGCTCCGTCCTTAGTCTCTCTTTCTCTTTCTCTCGCAGGCGCACACGCACTCGGACACGGGACGCACCTCTCTCGCGAGCGAGCTCCTTTCTCTCTCTCTCTCTCTCTTTCTCTCTCCGTCCACCCGAGCTCTCCTCTGTACTCGGCGCAAGTGTCCCTTTAACCTCGCGGCATAGAGCTGCTGGTGCTCCGTCCGCGCTGTCTCGAGTAGCTCGTTGAGCTCCTGGCTCCGGAGCAGAAGACGCGGGGAATTTCCGATGGGCTGCGCGCCGTCCTGCGCGACACTTGGGCGATTCCAGACTGAGCGCGGCTCGCAGTCGCCACTCGGCGGCCAGTGCGGGAGAATGCACGCAGTCGCGCCGCTGCCGTCGCCGCCGATACTCTCCTCCCGTCTCGGTGTGTGGAGGAGTGGCGGAGGACGGAGGCAGGCAACGGAGCTGCGCACGCACATGGACCCCTCTATACATATACGTGTGCAAGAGCCGAGCGAAGCTTCCTCCTGCGCGTCTTCTTCAACCTCGTCTCGTTCTGCAACAATTCTGCCGCCTGCCTCTCGCCTCGAAAATTCAACTGCTTATTTTCCGCTTTTAATCGCGCAAAAGCCCCAAACTTTACAACTGCGTGTAATAAGGGCTGCGTACCGAGCTCCGACGCTTCTTTATTTTTAACAAAATCCTAAGCTGCTGGTAGACCTTTTCTATAAAAATATTATTTCTTTGACTCATAAAAGGGTCTTTAACTCAATGAACAAATAATATATTTTACTAAATATTCATTTACAAATTTCTTTTGTGATTCAAGGACTGATTAAAGATTTTTAATTTAATAAAATAAGTTATTAATGTAACATTCATCCATTGTTAAAATAAAAATCATAATTTATCGTTCAGTGAGTCAAAATGTATAATAATTTTTTTAATTCATAATACAAAGGGCTCTGACCTCATCTACCTCTCGTCCACTATTATATGGTTGACGGAGTACATACTACTAAATTACGAGTCTTTTGTGCAGGGCTACGACTATGAACTCGACTGATTGTCTTTCCTTAAATACCTGCCACAATGATTTTTTGTTTCCGCTTTAGTTGTAGGAAAGCTCATTTCTTGTAACAGTGAAAGGGTAAACCAAAGAACCCTGGTCGAAGCATCTAATAATTTAATTATTTCATCGACTATAATAGACAAGATGTCAATTGAATACTTATAGAATGCAAAATAATAATAGTTGTTGTCATTGGTATAATTGGTTTGGATCCAAAACCTTTTGTACTAGTATTCAATAAAAATTATCGTGTATAATATACGTCAGTCTTTAACTGCATTCACGAACATACATTTTTTTGTAATTGTAATTTTCTCTACAATTTGTAGTAAACAAATATTTTTTGCCTCGTTCCGTAAGAAATTTAAGGTAAAATAAGGTATTCAGACAAAGTTACGTGGAATACGTAGAATGCTTCAGAAAATAGGTCAGACTTGAGATTTTGAATTGGAAATCAAACTTCTTAAAATTCTATCAGATTTTTTCGAGTCCATGAAATTGGAAGCAAAATATATTACGTTGCTAAAAAATTTGTTTAAAAATGAATTTTAGCGAATGATGCATGTTAAATTTTTTAAGGCGTTCGTATAAGAGGCGAAATTTTTTTTAGATTCATTGCCACGTAGAACATTTTTCACAGAAATTTTATTGCCCGAGAAACAATTCGAGAAAGACTACATTTTCTTATTTAGAATTTTTCATTCTTTCAAAAGACGGCCGTAAGATTATTATTAGTCTTTTAGTCAAAACAGGTGGTAAATGGAAAATTTACAATTAAACATTATTTTTTCTCTTTTATCGAGGTTTTTGCGCCAAAAAATTGTTTGTGTAGCTTCGGGAAGGATCAAAATGCATCCATGGATTCTAAACTTTAAAATTTTCTTTGTATAAAAATTAAAATTCAAGATAACAGCAATCAAGGTAGTGTCTAAAATCTAAAAGATTTTCGACATTTATTAATTTTATTTACAAAATACTAGTTTCTCTTATAATTTTAAAGTTGTAAAATCCTTTTTTGAAAGTAAAATTATTAATAATCCGAATAAATCGAAAAACCTTTAATTTTCGGGAGATCATTTAGATTGTCACCAAGTTGAATTGGTTTTCATTCATACGCGTTTTAAAGTTTAGAGTCTGTGGATGCATTTTTTACCATTTCCAATAACTTATCTATACGAAAACATCGATAGGTAAAAGATGTTCGTAAAAATTCACTTGTTTATTGTTGACCGTAATAATTAATTTCGTTTGATTAATTCTGCTGATGAATTCTGAAATATTCATGCGAAATTATTCTCTAGATATTTTTCGCCTCATTCTATAAAAAATTTAAGGTATTAAATTAACGTGTTCTGCAGATAAAGTTTTTATATATTTTTTATATAATATATATTTTCACTACTATAGTTTAGCCGAATTCACATTATGTACCTGAATCATGAAAATATAAAAAGCAAACAGAGGTGATTTACACAGATTTCAGTAAAGCATTTGATACAGTTAATCTTGATTTATTATACTCAAAAAGCTGTTACATTATATGGAGTAACTGGAATTACGTTATTTTTAAATGGGTACTATCCACATCTTACTTACAGAAAATCATTTGTAAGAATTCTCAACATTTATCGAATTTCATTGACAACGTTTAACATCTGGATCCCTTCAAGGATCTCATTGGAAGCAATTGTTACAAAACAACTTATACAATGGGGTCATTCCGGGTGAAAATACACTCATTAAAACCCTTTAAACGGATCTAATTTTATTGGTTTTTAGTATACCCGGTTGCAAAGATCCTATATAAATTCCAATAGAAAGGGTGCAGAAACCGCATAACCTATGCGGTTTTTGCACCCGGATCTATGAGATTTTATTAGTTTTTATAAGATCGTTTCAATAGGGTAAATAAATTATAGTTCTTTGGTGTAATGAAAACAAATTCTTTTTGAATATCTCAAAATGTAAAATTTTTTCAGTAGAATATAATAATTATATAATTTTTCAATATAATATTGATGATCATCAGTTACGGCGATATGTTATAAGATTAGGTGATTGCTTTTAACTCGAAATTCACTGCCATGTCATTGCACATAAATTATACAATTAGTAGGGCCTCTCGTCATTTAACTAATAAATAAGAAATTATTATAGAGTTTAAGAATGTAACAACAATATACTTCTATTATTTGGTCTCTATCGTAAGAATACTATTCAAAGCAAATAGAACATCAAGTACAGAGCAGCATTAAATTTGGTCTTATAACACCAAAACGTGATCGTCTGATGACAAATGTTGACGCCATAAATGGAAATTTTAACTTTTCGATCACTGATTTACGTACTTAATAAATTATTAAATTAATTCTTCGCAAGCTACCGGGAAATTTTGAAATTTTGACAGTGGTAAGACTTAGCTCAAACCGTCTCAAAACTTTGATACTGGTCACAGTACGTACTTACAACCTACACCTAACCATTACACGTAATTTAAAAAATAACGCGAAATGTGTTACTACTTAACATATTTTTTTTAAATTTACTATGTTGTAACAAACTTGATTAAAATATATTTGTTCATTAATAATTATACCTTAGAAATTATTGTGAAAAAGTTTGAACCTGTTAGAAACCGAAAAGTAGATCCAGCGACGTCAAAACGCGTCCTCTATCTTTTACGAGTTTCGTGCTCAGAGCAGCTCGTTGTGATATTTTCAGTGAGTGTATTTTTGTAACATTTTTTGATAAAAAAGCTATTATTTTTGCAAAATAATCTATTTAAATTAAAAATTAAAGATAGAAGTACGCGAGGAATTTAAAAATTTATGAATTGATTGAACTTCCATCGAGATGTTCATGGATAAAAAATTAACGACAAGCAATGGCCTTCCTTATGTTGTCGTTCGCAGTCACGAATTAACCTCAAAGATAGATCATAGTTCGAAAGATTGTCAAGAGACGTTTTTTTGATAACTCTTGACTACTTTCTAAATTAGTTTTTTTAGATAATTTTTATTGAGCAATTAATCTTATTTACAGCAAAATGGCACCAAAAAGGGGCAAGGTTCAAAAAGAAGAAGTTCAAGTCTCTCTGGGTCCCCAAGTGCGGGAGGGAGAAAATGTTTTTGGCGTCGCTCATATTTTTGCGTCATTCAACGATACATTTGTCCATGTGACAGATCTTTCAGGAAGGTTAGTTTTGTAGTAATTCTAGCATAAGAAATATAAATTTCAATATTTAACAGCTGTCGTAACTATGCAATTTATCTGATGACACTCGGGATACTCTTAAATGTGCAGTAAAAATAATTTTAAAGGTTTTCACGATAGTGGAAAAATAATCATTGATCAAAAGTTGTATAATTAATGGTATGAAATCTAATTCAAAAATATTAAAAGTAGTTGTAATTTTCAAATAATATATTACAACATATAACTAGAAATTTTAATGCAAACAAATTTTTTGATATACAAACATTTTATTTGAACCATACATCAACAAAGTTTAACCATTTCTGAAAAAAAAAAAAACATGAAAAGCTAAGTTTATTTTTTACACTTAAATCAAATTATATTTAAATTAAAGAATCATGTAAATTTATTTACTTTTTGTCATTACTTTAAGCAGTAAAATATTAATGAAATTTAGAGCAGAACCTTCAATAATATATCTTACATATTATATATTAGTATTGTTTAAGTAAATATTTAAAGTAGTGCATTAATTTTTCAGGGAAACAATTGCTCGAGTAACAGGTGGAATGAAGGTTAAGGCAGATCGTGATGAGGCATCTCCATATGCTGCTATGTTAGCAGCTCAGGTAGTTATATTATTAATTTTTATAAATTCAAAAGGCAAGAGATAAAAAAAATGTTGTAGTACCACACTCAGGCAGCATGCTGATGTTTAATGAATAATCTTTGGTGCGTTCATGTGTGTGGTAAAGTAATACCTTTTTCATTGATAGAATATAATATTTTCATTATTTTTCTTTTTAATGAAATGGACACTAAATTTTGAATTTTAAATATATATTTAAAAAAAAAATAGTTTTATGAATTATAAACTTGTTTGGTTGGTGTAGGATGTTGCAGAAAAATGTAAGTCTTTGGGAATCACAGCGTTACACATCAAATTAAGAGCAACTGGTGGTAACAAAACTAAAACACCAGGACCTGGTGCACAGTCTGCTCTACGAGCTCTTGCTCGTTCAAATATGAAAATAGGACGAATTGAAGATGTTACCCCAATACCTTCAGATTCGACCCGCAGGAAAGGAGGTCGTCGTGGTCGCAGGCTTTAAATTAGCTTTAGGTTTGATTTATTGTTTATTATAATTCTATAATAAACATTTAAAACAACTTTTTTATACAATCATTTCTATTATTTTCCCTTTAATTCAACACTATTTCTTTATGAATTAAATTTTATATTTTTACTGAAACACTACTAATTACTTCTTAATTAAAAAATTAAAAAACATTTTTTCGACTATTTAAGGCGTTAAAGAAGGAAAGAAGAAATGATTGGTCTTTGCTGTCAAACAATATCTTTATTATAAGTTAAAATTTATAAAAAAGTAAAACTGACCTTTCAGCTCTCTTGGGAGCCTTTCTCAAGAGTACTAAAAGTACAGCAAGTTGATTACAAACCTAACACTTAACAAATAGAGCAACTTAAACTTCTCTAATTGTATAATTGTAAAATCGTCGGTTTTATTTTTTTTATAAATTTTTTTTATAAGTTTTATAAGTTTGGCAGCAGATATCAATAATTTCTTTCTTCCATCTTATAACTTCCAAGCTGTTGTGGAGAGTTTTCTTATTATTAAGGCATTAAACTTTTTTAGATATAAATCAATGAGAAATTTTTTTTAATTAACTTATTTTGCTCTCCTTACTTTATGAAATATGTCATTATATTTTGCTAATTATTAAAACAATGTCGATACATACATATCTTAAAGTAAAATATTTATTAAAAAACTAAAAAAACATAAAATTTTATTATTTTATTTAATTTTGTAGAAATTATAATTAAATATAACATTAGTAATAAACAGAAATGGCATTATGCAGTACCAACTATATTTCCAAGCGTTAAGAATAATTTTACTTTTAAATCTAATTTTTGTGGAGCTTTATGCTCTAATGTAGCTATTGTATTAACATAACCATACTGCATTACAAAACCAATTACAATCGGTGTATCCTCAGCTCTGTTTTCTATGTCAGTATTAGGTAATACATGCAGTTTAATAATAACTTTATTTCCTTTTCTCCAAACTACCAATCTGAAAATTATATGTAAAGAATAATAAATTCATAACAAGGTTAAAATACTGGCATAATTGTAAGATAAAATATATTACTTACTTTGGATCATCTTGGAAATTGTGAGTATCACCTGGCTCATCATATTCAGCAGTATCATCTCTAGGTGGTAAAACAAAAGGACATGTTGGTAATATCACTTCACCACTTGGTACAACTGTTATTGGTTTTGGATCTTCTGTTACAGCTGTTTGTCGAACAGCAGAAGGCAATAAATTTGGAGAATCACAACCCTGTAAAAATTATAATAGTTTTTTTAATATTTCTTTACAAATGTAATAATAGGTATTTGTTTTAACTATATTTCATTTATTTTTCTTTTATTTACATCCAATTATTTATGTATTTTTAATTTATTGTATTGTAATTTAAAATTTATGCAATCTAAGTATTTATTTTTATTTTATTAATTTAAGAAAATTAAAAATGCATTTCATAATTTCGATTCTTTTTTAATTTTTTATAATGTACTGTTTAAATTATTTTAATAAAAATTGCTAGAAATTTATTATTTAATGCACAACTTAATTAATTATACAATATAAGTGTAAAATTAAAATCTTAAAATTTGATATTAACTCATTTATTATTTATCATGTACTATAGTCTAAAGCATTTGTTATTTTATTACTTTATCACAATTTTTAAAACTCTTTTAAACTGAAAATATTATTACCATTTGAATATTTTGTCGACTAATTTCTTCCTTTATACCTTGCACTGTTGTTGTGGGAACCAACGAAGTATCTAAAGATAGAAGCATGATCTGTGTTTGATGTTGAGTAGGATTACAAAATTTAAGAAGCAATTCACTTGATTTTCCAAGTCGTAAGGGTTCACATGTCACTATGCGTATTTCTGGAATATGATAACTATAAAAACAATTAATAAAATTACTATTTTTATAAATTGAAACAATTTTTAAACATAAATATATCTTACAAAGCTGCTAATTGAATTTTAAATTTAGTTGATGTTGAACAAATATCAGGTTTGCTAACATTGTGTTCACAGGATCTGCAGCGAAGAGATCTTTTTACTATAAACTGTTTTCTTTGAGGTCTTAATTCATTTATAGTTTCTGCTTGCAATTCAGGATGCTGCAATCTTTGATCTAATGTAGTTACTGCAAAATTAGAGGAAATAAACGTTAATTTTTTTATTTACAACTAAAGTATAGCTATAAAAATTTTTCCAACTTTTAGTTATATCTATAGTTTTGGTAAAAATATCTGAAGGAAGATCTTCTACGTCTTCACTAGCTATTGAGGATGGTGGTTGATCACTTATTTGTGTTTGTGGTTGAGGTAGTGATGGTCGACCTGCACGTTTCCTGGCCATTGCAGAAGTAATTCCAAATTTTTCCTAGATTAGATATTAATTAAAAAAAAAAGTTTAAATTACATGAATTAAATTACAAATTTGTCTACTTACAAACTGTAAAAAAGTACGTTTTAATTGATATTTTTTATGTTCTTTTTGAATTTTTTCAATGGAAGCTAAAATTTTATTAAAGTTAACGAGGGCTGCAATTCTGTCCGCATGAGGATTATCTTGTTCTCGCCAACTTCCCGTTGCTGACAAACAATATAAATTAAAAAAAAAATAAAATTATATTTATTTTTAAATTTACTTACCAACTGTTTGATCAGGAATACCAGCATCTCTTGAACTCCATCGGCACAGAGAACAACTTAAATAGTAAACCTTTTTTGTTGCTGGTTTAAATTCTTCTTCACCTGTAGGCTGTGCTGGTTTTATTATTACTTGTCCAGATCGTATTGATAAAGTTTGTGAACAACATGGACAGTCAAAGCAATCAGAACATCTAAAAAAGAAAAATTGTTTGTACATACTACTGTATAAAGTTTGAAAAATAAGTTATTCTTCACTCTATAAAAATATTAAATTAAAACAGTATTACATGAATTTTAAAAGCGTGACTTACTTATTCTTTTTCAATCGAACTTCTGAACCAGGATGATTTTCTAAACAGTTTGGACAATAATATGAATCAACCTGTAATGTAAATAAAAATCAATTGGAAGCAATGTATTTTAAATTTAAGCTATAATCAATTATATGTGCTCTTTATTCTTACCTCATGACAGAGACAATATCCACAGCGAATACTTAAACAATGTCTACAAAAATAAATTTTAGCTATAGATTTTAAAGAGCCACAAGTGCATGTATATCGCACATAATCGGGTTGAAATAAATAAGCCATTTTAAAATGAATATTTAGTTATATATAATAATCATTTGCTTCTATTGCTTAGAAAAATAGATATGAGTAAATCGCACAAATCGCAGATTCGCAGCCATACTGTACTGTACACAATTTTAGACTAACATAAAATCAAGCCTTGAGTATACTGGTGTAGTATGCCGTACGAATTCTTATAATGTATAAGTTATGCACCCGTACAACTCTATATAAGTACATAATGATACTATGTCAGTATAAATTCATCACAAGTAACTTTACCAAAGCATAAATATAATAAAATTAGCATAAATATAATAAACAGATTGCAGGTGTAGCTGTAAATATTAGGTACTCGTGTGTCAAACTTTGCTCGAGTGTCAACACTTATGCTTGTATGGATGATAAGTGTCGACCGATGCTTGCAAGCGTATACGTATTATTATTGGTGTTGAATTTTAAAAACAAATTTAAAAAAGTGGATAAAATTGCTTTTAGGTTTTGAATTTTTTATTTATATAAATGTTTACAAATACAATCATAAATCATAAAATGTAAAAATTTGCGAAAAATAGTTCTTATAAATCTAGATATAAAAACTAAAACAATAATTTTTTTGATACATAACCTCTCAATAGTAAAATTATTTTACAGTTTTACATATTTAAATTACATTCATTTTAAGTTATACTTTCAGCTTTTAAAAGTTTTATTTTTTTGACTAATTTAATGAGTCTATGATCACCCTTGTAGAAATTGTTATCAAATATAAAATATACATACATAAGAAAATTGGTAGCAAACATTTAATGACTTCTATTAGCAGTTTAAAAAAATAATGAAGAAAACAAAGATTTTTTTAATTTTAATGATAAAATTTTTCAGACTTTGTTTCTTAAAAAGATTAAAATTAGTAAATCGTCTAATAAAGTGAAACTTACTTAAAACTTAATATTAATCATCATCTTCAAAGCCCTTAAGATCTTTGAATTCAAGATCGTTAGACATTAAATAATTAACAGTCTTTGCCATTTTTTTTCTAAAATAAAATGAAATTATATTAATGTTTCTTATAGTTTAAACATTTAAGTTAAAATTGAATGTTTGTATACCTTACTAATTTGTGAAATGCCTTAGTATCACCATTCAAACAGTCCTTTAATGCTGCATTCAGATTATTTAGTGTCAAAACTGTAAGTTTCTTCTTATTATCACCTTCATTAAAATATTCGTCTATTCCATCTTGGACTGTGCGTTTCCAATTTCCTTTTTCCTAATTTTAATAAAAATCATGATTTAATACATTAAGAAAAGTAAATGCTGTAGAAATATTTTTAGGCATTAAAATATTTTTTCAATTACATTTTGAAATTGGTACTTGGATAGATCTTCATAATCTTCACTTTCAGAATCTAATTCTGTTACATCTCCAGAATGTTCGAAGAATGAAATCATATCATTTGGATTAGCCACTCTTTTATTATACTTTTTAGACAATCTTAAAAATGTAAAAAAAAAAAATTATAAAAATTCAGAATAATTTAAATAATTATAAAGGATTGTTTGGAATAAAACAAAATTTTTTGTACCTAAGAGTCTTAAAACAATCACGTTCTTCGTTATTATACACTATTTTTAGTCGTATTAATGGTTCAATGGGCTGCTTTGGGTGACCTAAAAATAGAAAGATCCAATGCTTTTAAGTGAATTCCAAAAATTAATATATGTAACCCAACCTGTTTTCTTTTTATTTGCTTCCGGGAGCATAACATTATTAATAAAATTATCAGCTAACTCTTCTATGGCTTGCGTTCGACTTTTTCTAATTCTTGTTTGTTTTTGCAAACTTTCTATTTGGCTTTCATGCTCACTTATAATCAAACGTTTGTATATGAATGGTCTAACAGTCTCTAAACTCCAACACTTCATTCGATAAGCATCTCTAAATATAGTCAAAACAATAAATTTTTTTGCAGATGCCTCACCAGGTGTTAAAGAAGTAGCAATAGTACTACCTAAAAATATAATGGAATTTAAGAGATTTAGGCAAGGATTATTATGAATTATAAAAGTACCTGGTTGGCCAAGATTACATCTAGTAGTGTCTTCAAATGGCTCATCCATATAAAATCCTGGTTCATGCCCCCAAACGGCAACATCCATAAAGTCTGGTATCAAATCATTGGTCACAAACATATCTTTTTGTTGATTTTTTTTAACACGTTGTTGATGTACAACCAATAAATTGAACAATCTGTCAATTGAAGTTTCTCTTAAGAAATTTAACTGGACAAAGTCAGAAATATTAACAATTTAGATAATTTTAAGAATTCAATTGTATATTAATCTTTTAATTAATAATAATAATAATAATAATAATAACGAATTTACCTTATTTTTCTTAATCATTGTGCATAATTTTTTATCGTTTATAAAGTTTAATCCATAAAGCGCTGCGGTGGAAACACCTTTTCGCAACAATACAGGAGGTACGCTAATAGATCCGGATTCATCTGTCCACTTACCAAAATAATTGATAAGTCCGGCTGCAGCAAGTAAATCTAATGACCCTACTGGACTAAAAACTGCAACAGCAAGAATTAAATAATCCATCGAAAATAACCATTCAAAGTTATAATTTTGGATACTTTACTTGATGTGTCTCGATATCCGCCTATTGAAAAAATTGGCAACGTAACATTTAAATCGGGATCCTCAAAATTTACAGTTTTTTGAAAACAATTACTAAAAAGCCAATCCGGGTCGGTGACGCACTCAATTTTCGTCGGTCTATTGCGGAGAATAACAGTTATATAAATTATTAATTATTAAAAATAGAAAGAAAATTATTGACGGTAACCCGTCTATATCGCATCATAAAATTAATATTATAAAGAATTAAATAAACAATTTCTTTATTTCAACGGGTTTCGGACCGGAATTTTATTTGAAATTTTGAGTAGCGCAGGTCGGCCGAATTTATTCAGATTGGATAAATTTGCTTTAGTTCTAGTGTATGAAACGCATAAAAAGAAAGAAATAAAATATGTTGTACTTACTTTTTACCGAAACAATACTTTCTTAGTAGACTCATGCATTTGGTCAGAACGCTAATTGGCGGATTCGTCTCGTAAAATAAGTTACCCGTTAACAGGATTGCATCCAACTCGTGTTTTACTGCATGCTGCAGAATTTCTTCAAATGTCCTAAAACTATCGTCCTCTTGATCTGTGAATATATTTCGAAAGTCATTGCAAACAAAATAAATGCCAAAATTCAAAACTTAATTAAAAATTTTTCTTATTTTAATTAGAGCTATTTTATTCTGCTACATACAAACGTTATTACAGTAGTTCGTAAAATTATTATATACATATAATGATTACCTGTTTTAGCTTTCATTTCATAGCCTAAATTAATATTGCCAGCAACTAATATCTCAAACGTATGATCAGCGAAATTTACAGTTTCGCGAGTAGGCTCACTTTCTTCTGAATGATCTGAACTTTTCGAATCGGAAGAGGAGGAGGAGTCTTGATCCGACATGATTAAAAGACACCTATAAAAATCGATAAAAATCTATAAATTTTTCAAGGTTTATTATTATTTTTCGGTAGGAATAACTAAAATTTATTTTAGTTGTTTAAAATAATTTAAAAACTTGTAAACCAGCTGCGATTTCGTTTTATTTTATTATTTATTGGCCAACATTCAGACTTTATTTTCTTTCTAATGATAAAAAGTCTATTTCGAACCGTGCCAATATCTAGATGGTATCACATTTACAAAAATACTCACGTATTGAAATTTGTAACTTAATTTTATTATAAATTTATATTAAGATCTCAATTATGCTGCTCGAAAAGTTATTAATCTGATCGGATAAAAGATAATTGAAACACCCGGCGGTGCGATGAGTTTTGTCCGCAGGAAATATGTCGAGAAAAATCAACAAATTTACGTGTCGCCGCTTTATGTTATCTTTTTTTAGCCCGGTATCTCCCAATACATAAGCGATCCCACTTTATATCCACGTGTTCGTAATACGATCTAAAAACTTAACTCTTCGCTACTTATAACTTACGAGTACTAAATCTCGATTAAGAGACTGAGCTTTTATAATCATTTTTTTAGTTTTAAGTACTAATCGATACACTTCAAGAAACACAAAACGGATAGTTAGCCAGTTTTCAGATATTTAGTATTTTACAATAAGCCGCTATTTGAAAATTCTGCCATGGCTTAGACAATGCACTATTACTATTATTCTGTATAATTCTTTTAATTTTCCGATCCGTCATATTTTTTTTTTAGGAAATTTAATACACATTTAAAGAAATATTTAATTCATTTGATCAATTATTATTATTAGTAGTAAGTAAAAACTGAAAGAAATTCGCTTTTTATAATTATTTGTGCTATAAAAACCTTTCAGATCTGTAGCCTAGGTTTGACTAAACTGCAAAACGCCGCCGCTTAATAACGTAAAATAAAGTTTAAAAAATGCCGAGTTGCAGAATGACCCGAAAAAATCTCTGGCTTGTCGACTGTTTGAAACTAATATGTATACATAAGCGCACAACAAAGCACGAGTCAACGAATTTTTTTTAAATACGTATTTTGTTCTGTTTACTTACTTTATAACTTGAGAATGCTTGAGAAGAAAGGGCTGGCCACGTTCTTATTTCTAATAAAGTACTTCTCATAAAAAATATGATTTTAATAAGTCTTACAAAAGGTGCGTATGGCTTGTATTCCTAAATAATTTGAAAGTCTTTTTATCTCTTGTTTGAAACGTCAGGGTCGTCAGGTGAGAATTCTTGAGTGTCTTCCACTACGACAGCTAGGCGACTGAACGAAAACTGAGCGCAGCGCACTCGCCCAATAAGAATACCTATATATGCTTGGCGCAGTATTCTTTTGTTTTGGAAGTTCGAGTTCTCTTTCTTTTTCGGCGCCAAATTGAAGAAATGCAATATAAATCGTATTCAATTTGCTCTCAAGCAAAATGTACATAATATGACATATAGAAATTATTTTTGACAAAATTATCTGATAATTAGAAATGCCATGCAGTTTTCCATCAAGAGAGTAACACTTCTCTTGTATCTGCCATGAACAAAGGTTTGCGAAGCCGACCGAAATTTTTCACGATCACGTGAAAGTTGAACGTCTATATTTTACAACAATTATTTTTAACGCAGTGAACGTAAAAAAATTGCAATTTGTAGTATTACATTGATGATATTTTTCTTATATATTTCAATATGGCTTTAGTTTTAAGAATTATATTTAAAAAACTTACACAACTTTATCTCAAGATTTTCATCGCATGAATTTATAAATTATGAAAAAGACACGTTATTCTAATCAAACTCTAGATCTTTTTAAAGTTATTTATTTTAACTAACGAATGCTTTTTGAAAGAATAGATATAATCAATAGGATTTGATCTCACCTTTTGGACCTCGAAAATTAAATTACTCTATAGTGAACTGTTGAAAAGTTATAGAGTGATTGAAGAGAAATTAATTTTATTTAAATTTTGGCTAAAAAAGCTCATAACTTGAGCAAAATGAGCGTTATAGACTAAATGAAAGTCACTTCTTTCATATTTTTGTAAGAAGAAACATAACCTATCCCATAAAGTTAGAACAAAATCCGCGACCCTAAAATTCTGCTATCACCCAACACGAACGCTGCGCTTCCAGTCATTTCCCGACGCAGCGAGCTCATTGGTTCGAATTTTAAATCATTAGCATTCATTATCTCGAGATCTAATGGATCGATCAAAAAACTATAGACAGTAATAATTTTACTCGTTAAACAATTTTCTAAAGATTCACTATGAACAAATATTAAAATTATTAATTTTCAAAAAGCAAACTCCAATTGTTTATAAGCTTTTATATACTTGGGCATAAATAATCGACTTTTATTCCTTGCAAATTAATTATTTCAAACTTTTTTCATGCTGAATCTCTAGATGATTGTTTAACGAGTAAAATGAGTCCCTTTAGTCGAAATAAATTTAAAAATGACAAAAATTCATTACTTTGAAAAACTTTTTAATTCTTTGGTAGATTATATCTTTATTTACAATATCAAATTTTGACTTGTTAATTTTTTTTGCAGTTCATAAAAGTTAACTATATAACACATATCATCATCACTTACGTAATCGGATGATATTTAAGTATTGCTAAGAATTTTTTTTAAAAGTTCTGTATCTTGGTACCCAACTACCTTGATCAAAAATATGAAATTATCGAATTTAGAGTTTAATTTTTTCAAAGTCTCTTTTATTATAAATAATAACTTTTGCCCAAGAAAATTTGATTGAATTTTTAATTCACCTTCTTAAGATCATAAAAAGAATTTGTCGCTTTAAAAAGTTACTGACCATTTAATAAAATTATCATAGCTCTTCTAACGGAGTAATTATTAATCATGCTCTCATGTAGCTATATTAAAATTAATAAAAAAACAAAAGAAAGTTTGTTAAAAAAAAATCACTGTCGCTCCTCGGCGCACCTTCCGAAAAAATGAAGGAAAGGAAAGCGCAATGCGCCGCCGTAAAAGTGGGATCTCTCAGCTCGTTTGAGCGGCTCCCGACTCATCGCGGCCTCCGCAGAGCTGTCCACGCTAGGCGCCGGATCTCGTCCGTCTCGCTCTTACCCGCGTGCCCGAGATGCGCGCGAGCCGCGAGCGGAGCAGGCCGGCCGCCGCCGCAGAGAGCCGAGCTTCTCGCTTCTCGCTTCTCGCGCTCTCGCGCGCCGGCCAGTACCGCTCGAGACGCTCGAGAGCCGCGTCACACCGAGCTGCGTTCTACGCCGCCGGCCTTTTCTACCGTTTTTCGCCTCCGCTGCAAGGAGCTTGCGAGGAAAGTGCGCGAGTTCGAAAATATGCGTTGCGCCAGTGCTGCGTGGCTGCGAACGGACCGCGAGCTCGGCCATCGGCTGCCCTTGCGAGACTTTAAATGAAGAAGCCTCCTCGTCAATGCTGCAAGCTGCGCTATCAAGGTTGCTATAATTACCAAAAGTATACAGTTAGAGAATATGCTTAGCATTGCATAGTGCACGATGGGAGACACTGCCCAAAATCGCTTGCTCTGCTTTTCACATATACGCATATTTAATTCGAGCTCTTTAAATCGCTGCCCGCGAAGAGCCGACCTTGGAACGTAGGCTTGTTCTCCGAGGCCCAACTCCCGGCGCATCCTCGTCCTCGCGGCGAGGTGTGTCTGTGTCTTTTTTTTTCGGGAGCGCAGCCGAACTGAACATCCGCTATTACAAAGCCGGCTCGCCTGGCTGGCTTTCGTACCGGACACGAGGCCGGAGCTAACCTCCGAGCTCTCCTTTTCGCAGCTCTGCTCGAGACTTTTTTCTACGCCCAAAGGCGAGTATATCTTTTCGGCCTTTTGCGCATTTCGGCTCTTTTATTTACTCTCTCCTTGGGTGCGGTCTTTCTTGCTAAATCTCGGCGTTCGGCAAACGTGCGCTTTCGCTTAAAACGTTCAATTTGTTTTCTGTAACGAATCGAATCATTACTTGGCATTTATCTAAGGAGGTATAAATGAAGCTATGCTGAAAGAAAAAGTTAAGGAGCTGAATAAGTAAGAACTGACAAAGAATAGTTGTAAATCGATTGATTGTACAAACATTCTCGGAATTGTGCTTCAAAAGGCTGCGGTAAGAATTAAAAATGTTCAAATTACTTGTGGCATAACTATCTATCAAGAAACTTAAGCTTTGTTTTGTCTTTAGATCTTCAAAGGGGACTTTTAGGAGGTTCGTTGATAAAGCAATCTTTATTTAATTTTAGATCGAATTTAGTAATATAGCTTTTTAATAAAATTTTCGAAATTCAAATCGTCTTCTATGTCACGAGTTTAAATCATGTTAGTTTTTTAATTTTGTCTGAATAACAATTAATATGTAATCAACTTGCTTAGCTCAGAATTTAAAGAAATACTGTGTACATCCGTCTAAAAAAAAACTAAAATTATTATTGACGTTCTTAAACTCTGCAGAAATAAACATATAAGAAGAATGCATTCTTTGTACGAAGACTTTTATTTCCTGACCTTAGCTTACTTGCATGCACTCTAACTAAAGAATTCTCTTAAGAAAATCTTAATTATAAAAGTTTACAAAAATGTTTATCATTATTTTCAACTAACAATTAATAAGATACGAAAAACGCACAACCTACTCGAATAAACTGCAGAAAAAATGAAAAAAAAACAAAGCTGCATCAGAATTCGCTTATTTTCCATTGAAACCCGAGGAAAGTAAACTAGATAACGTAGATCGCAATAAAGCTTAATTAGTCCAAACAGGTGACTGCAGAGTCGCGCAAACGACGAGCGAGCAGCGCAGCGCGACTCGGCATAATTTAAAGGGACGTATAAGCGATAGGCGGTGGTCACGGAAACACCGCTAAATTGGCATAGGAGCTTATACGAGCGCAGTGGCCGGCAGATCGCACTGAATTACACAGTCATCACCTTCGCGCTGGACTTGCGCCTCCCCCCGCCCCACTAATTCCCATCAGTGCCTAAATAGATTTATTGTCCGTCTAAAACGGGCGGCTCTTTGATATTCCGGCAGTATTCGCACGTGGCTTAATCGAAATTTCGGGCTTACGCGTCAGGAAGTGATGGCCATAATTCAAGCGCGATGCCTGTTCGCCATTCTACACTGAATTATTTTGGAAGGATAACCTTTCGTTCCATGATTTACGTTCATCACATTATACTTGGTTGGCTTTCAATTGCTTTTAATAAGGAACAATGATAAATATGAATGTCAAATATTTAATAAGTGTGTTGCTCTATTTTCTCTTGATTAATCTATCTAATTAACCTAATTAGATAAAATTTGTGCAAAACTTTAAAATTATTAATAAAACAGCTAGCAATCATGTTAGAAAACGGTCCAAACTTATCTACAAATGTAACTTTGCAGCTAACATGCTATTTTAAAATCAATATTAATGAAAAAAGCTTTTAACAAATTGTACTATACTTCTTCAGAAGCTTCTTTGTGCACAGCTAATTACATGTATTTAATGAAAATTTATTAAGTAGACTTGAAAATTTGTAATTTTATTCCTTAAATTTAACTTAAAGCACATTAAAAAAATTAATCAAAGGAGAAGACAGAAAATTTCCGATTGCACAACCGCGTCATCAGCTCCGTAACAATACCTTCTAAACTTCTCGTTTGCGCCAATAAAATAATAACAATAGTCGTCGTACGCCTTCCGATCGGCTGCCCAGAGTGACAGTCACGGCATATTTCAGAAAACGAAAGCGTACAAGGCGGCACACGTAGCTAAAAATGCCCGCCATTGTCCCGCACACATCTGACGGTGAATTTCAGCCGATCGGCGAAATAAACACAGCATTTAGCGAGGGGATATAAAAAGAGGATGTCGACCGAGCGGCGACGGCGGCGGAGGAGAAGCAAGGCGAAATGAGAAGAGGAAGAGGAGAATCGAAGGCTCGCGTTTTTCCTCTTGGGCCGATCGTCCGTGTCGAGCGATCGTTAGGTCGCGGCTGCTTTTTCAATTTCCGTCGCGATTCCTCCGGCGACAGCGCGCGACCCACGCCTCATTCCCCGCGTCCTACCTTCGCTCCGGCCGCGCACAATGCGCGCATTGTAATAACGCGAGGCGAGAGAGACACTTTCCCTCTCGCGCGCATGTATGCACATACGGTGTGCGGCGCCGCGCGCGGTGTGCTCCTTTTTCAGGAATCCGCGTGCCGAACAATTCTTACTAGCATCCCCCATAGTTGATTGAAGCCATTTTCAAGATTCCTCGGAAGATTTTTTTCAGATTCTTGTGCAGTTTTGCAATAGACAGAATAAATGTGGGGGGGTTTCTAGGTGTTCCGATTAATTTCGCTCAAAAGTGGATGTAGAAGCGCTCTCGTTTTAAATTACAGCGAGACACGTGAGATAGTCTCACGCTCGGCTGTCTCTTCTCGCTGTGCGGCAAATACTGCGTCGTATCGTACTCGCGGCTGCGAAAAATTCGTTTCCCCCTGTATGCGCGTCGCTCGAGTCGCTGTATTTTTTTGCGCGCGCGGACAAAATAAAAGTGCGGAGGTGCACATTCTCCGCGAGCGCGCGCCTTTACTCTTTGTCCCCGCAACGCAACAATTAGGCCTCTCTGCTTTAGCGGCGCGCGCGTTAAAAAGCCCAGACTTTCATTTTCTCCCCCCGCCCCCCACCGTCGGAGAGCGTTAACCGCGCGTATTTTCCTGCGCGTTTCCTTCGCGTTTCCTTCGCGTTTCCCGCTCGAGAGTTCCCGCCGCGTGGGAAATTTTTCGCGGATGAATATGCTGGAACAGGCCGGCCGGCCGGCAATTTCCTTCGCTTTTCCAGCATCTTCGCTGTTTTTTCCTTAATGCTGTTGTCGGCTAAAGCTTTACTTTGACAAGTTTTTGAAAGGTATAAATAAAGTATATTTGAAGCTTTTGTCAGTCTTTTGTGTGAAGACCCTTATGCGCTTACAAAGAAGACAATTTTCTTTTCATAAGAGCTATTGTTAATAGCAGACAAGTTTAGTTAAAAGCTTTCCTACAATTACTGTTTTCATAAAAATAAATTTTAATACAGTTTAAAAGAATATTAACCAATTAAATATAAGTGAGCAAAAAATATTATGTTCATTACCAGTATATTCGATCTTGGATTCAAACAATAGTTTTTTATCGATTATCTAATGTATTTCGCTTTTGAAAAAAACTCAGTCCTTGAATTTTTATACCAGGCTTGAATGCCGGGTAACGTTAATCCGTCATACGTTTTACATGACTGTTTTGACACCGCACGCATAAAGACTTCCGTTTTCTGCCGTCTTACTTGTGGCGACAAAATATTTTGAATTCTTATTGTCGAATCTCAATTAACAGTTGGGTAAAAATTTATTTGTATAATTTTTTTAACCAAGTCTGTAGAGAACAGAAAATCTATTGAAATCGCTAAAAATTGGTTGTAAAATCATTTTTTTTACTTGTCAGCCCTCAGAAATGAATCCGATTTTACACCTTTAATTTTTAACAATGGAGGATATTTCAAATCATGATATTTCAAATGTGCGTAAATTAAAAAATAATTGAAACAGATAGTATAAAGCTGTAAAAAAAACAAAATATTGTAATAAATAATAATTAATAAAGAATAATACGAATAAAAGAAAAATACTTCAAGATTTTTGAAACCATTCTTGTACTAAAAATTTTTTACATGTTGCTCTAATTATTATTGAATGTATATATATACTCAGACAATGCATTTTTTTTAAAAGGTCAAAGAGCCTTTAGAATACTTGCAATTTCTGTCACTGTTCTTTTTATCTCTCGAAATTTATCTATAGTTACACTCCCGTCATCTCTAATGCAGGACGTTCAAACTACGATTACGCCAAGCAAGTATAATAGATCATTGATAAAGTTCTGGGGATAAGCGTTAGCAGTTCTCGAGTGACGTTATACTGGGCGTCCCGAGAATGTATGCCCTAAAGTTTATCATACAGTGTCGAAAAACTGACGATTTTCAATGGCAACTGTTAATTGAAAATTATCCGTTTCTAACACTGTATCCCCAGAACTAATTACCAGATTAAAAAATCAGAATAGTTATCAGAATAGTTTGCTCAGAATGTTGTTCTCTCTCTCTCTCTCTCTCTCTCTCTCTCTCTCGTGATGTATTTTCGGCATACATTTATTATAGGAACGCCCCGTATAATGTACACGGAATTAGAATATATATTCGTGCAAGTTTAATGCACTACGGAACGAGGTTCGCCGACGTGTATACACTGAGGCGTAAGCCGCCTTGATACAACGGAAAATGATAACCGGATACGGGATATACTGCTGAGATTTGCGGTTCTCGATTAGTTTTGATAAATTTACAGTCTTTGCGCGAGAGTCAATGAACCCGATTTCAAATTAAACTTTAAGCCTTTTAAACCGTTTATTTTGCGCGCTTTCTGATATTTGTAGCCGAAAATAGATGCTTCGTGACTTACAGCCACTGTGCACAGTAGTGATGTAGCGAAAGAAACGCCCCTTTCGAATGTTCTTTTCGAACGAGTTGTCTTTACTTGGCCGTTTGATTAACAATAAATTCGGTGTTTCTTTATTTAGAAGAATATTGAATCTAATAATTTTTCAAATAAGCTCACGCCTAATAAAATAGTACCTTTATTTAACCGAAAAACTGATTATAATTTAAAACTACATGTATCTTCAATTATATCTAATACCCTATTTAAGTAAACTGTAATATTGTCATTTATCTCAAGGGGCAATCTTTTCAAGGAAGACTTAAAATTAAATATTTTCAATCAAGAGACTAAATTACTGGTTTTTCTATTGCCTTAAACGATTTTTAAATTCATCATGGTTTTAAAACATTTTTATATTGTTTCCCCATGTGTCGGAAACGTTTATTATTAGAAGATTCTAAAAATAAGTAAAACTAAGCTAACCTTTTTATGTTTTTATATACCATCTTAAACGCTCATGGATTTTCTTGAACTTGAAACTGTACATATAAATAACGTTATTGATTCAACAGAAGAGTCGTTGACTTGACAACTCTTCATCTTCATATCGAATAACATTTTATTTGTGAGTTGCGAGTACATGGTCGCACCGCGACAATAACTATAAAGAAAAAAAAAGCAGAATCAAAATTTAAATATAACCTCTCAGCTATCTTGAACCAAACTGCCAGTGGATCGTGAGTTAATATTCTACGTACGTATTTCCGGAACTAAATTCGTAGTTTGACTCGACACAAAACGATCAAGATATCTTCGAGGTTATTGTCGTTATTGATGCTACTATATTATGTAAGGTTAGTATATTCGTAACAAACTGTTGAAATGGCGCTTAAAATTTCAACTTTGGCAGCATTGAATCGCCACAATCCTTAATTCTTACGCGAGCAAACGCGCTTATTAGCTTCACAAGGATTAGTAATCCACTCCAGCAGCCAAATCATCAATCGCGTCTAAACACGCCTTATAGTAATGTAAGAAAAATTTTAGTGAAGGGCAAGTAGTTATGCTAGGCGATCAGATATCAGACAGCAGATTATTTTCTGCGATTCGTAATGGAAGACTAGAAAAAGTAAAGGAGAGACTCAATAATTATGGACTGTCTTACTCAAGAGCAGGAGAATATGTTTTACTTTGTAATGCACTTCATTTGGCTGTTATAAATGGTGACACAAAAATTGTTGAAATGATTATACACAAAGGCGCTGATATTGATGCTAAAAATAAATATGGTAGAACTCCACTTCACAATGCAACTCAATTTAAAAAAATTGAAGTTACTGAATTACTTCTAAAGTATAAAGCTGATGTTAATGCCACAGACAATAATGGTGTAAGTCCACTTCATTTTGCAGCTGAGGGAGGATGTTTACAAAGTGTTGAGCATCTTTTAAAATATGGAGCTTCTGTGTGTTCTGTGTGTTCAAGATGGAAAGAAGGTACACCACTGCACTTGGCTGTTGGAACAGGAAGTAAGACAGTTGTAAAATTTTTTTTAAAAAATGGAGCTAATGTTGCTGATAAGGACCAAAATGGCAAAACCATATTACACCTCGCTGTTGAAAAAGGATATTATAACGGTGTTGCCTTTTTGTTTTATGCGGGATAGCCTAAAGG
>UCOL01002659.1:0-23910 GCA_900474335.1 Ormyrus nitidulus | reverse complement strand
GCAGCATATACGCCGGTCACGCCAGTCGGAGCTCCGTGCATTTTTATGAAGGACGTGTGCTCGAGAGTCTAGGAATCTCCGCTTACGGGGTTCTCGCGTGAGGCGGGCTTTTATTTTTCGAGCGGCGGATTGATTAAAGAGCCTTGCTGGAATATTGATGCTTATTCGGAGTGCTTGGACGTTGGGTTCGATGCTGGAAAGTGTATTCCCCGGAAAATTGGCTCGTCCAGTTTAAAAGTTGGTTATTGCGTTATTATGTGAGCTTTGTTTTTTTCTCCCGTTGAATTATTAAATTCACTATTTCGGCTGGCCTAACGTACCTATATGTATTGATTGGGGGAGATGGTGATAATAATTTGGAGTCAATAGTTTTTAAGGAAACTTGTGGTCTCGGTACGAAGAACATCTTCTTTAATTGATTTGGGACCCAAAAGCACTGCGTCCCATTTAATTCGCGTAATTGGTTCTATGGAGATTAGATGTATAAATCTCTCGCGGTATCATAAAATACGCGTATAACTCGCGTGTTTTCAATCAGTTCAACTTATTCGAAATAAATTGAAGCCCATTTATGCAGATACATCTGGGTGATTTCGCGAATGATATCGATTCGACTCTAATTGATCGAATAGTTTATAATGAACTAAGAAGTGATAAAAATAAATCATTTCTAAAAGCAGTTTGCAAATTGCTCGAGGCTAAAAAATTTTCACTAAAGATAATAAAATAGAAATTTTGCCGCAGCGGCACATGAAAACACGGCGTAAACAGAGTTTCAGCTGTAATATAGTACAATATTGCCAATCGTAAAAAATTTACTGCCCGCAGACATGTTTTTTCGTTAAGTTTAATGCGTTTTTATATACGTTTACAGTAAAAACGCTTCGAAACGTAATTCGTATTCGTTAAAAACGCTTTTTAATCACGAATAAAATTTCGACTTTTAAGGGAAAAATTTTATTCCTCAAACGCAATGATTACACGCCCGCAATGCCGTTAATTGCACTCGTAAACCCCCTTCGATTTAAATCCCCGCGCAGCATTAAGTATCTTTCAAATTCAATTATCTTTCATACCCGCCATTAAAATTTAACACTTTGCGAAGCTCCTCCCATTGACCCAATTAGTTAATTGTCGCGGCGCGTATCGAATGGACAAAAACTGAGCCGAAGGCCTATATAACCGCTCTCGCGTTAGCGGCCGCGCGCGCTTCAATAAAACGCGCCTGGAGAAACACGCGAGTCAGCAGGGGCGAAGAGCTCGAGCGGCCGGGTATACATAAGCATTCAGCGGCTACAACGGCACAGGACTCGAAAGGGAGATAAGCGCTCCTTTATCCCCTTTTTCGGCGGGCAGCGCGCGGTCGGGAGATTTAAGCGGCCGGAAAGCGAGTGTTTAGCGATAAATAATGGGAAGATTCGCAGAAAGAGGCATTAAACGCTCGCAAGAAAGGAAGCCCATTAGCGCGATCGCCGCGCGCAACCGTCCATTCATGAACTCTCTCTCTCTCTCTTGCTCTCGCGGGTTGCCTAGTTATACAGAGTACGAGAGCGTATATACACGTGCGCGCATTTATACGCCGCCGCCAACTAACCGCCCCCACTTCCTTCTTCCTCTTTGGCGCGCCGCAGCAACTGGATGTGTTTCCGCGCGCCGCGCGGCGATTACCGCCCCCCCCCCTCACTCGTTCTCCTGCACCCTTACGGGAGAGATAGACAAACGAGAGGTATCGGTGACGGGCGAGGAGACAGAAGAGCTTCTGCGAGGGTCCGGTTACCGGCGACGTAAGTTTTCTTTTAATTGGGTGGTATAGGGTGGAGAATTTTTGGAGAGACTCGGGGGAACTCGATCTGCATTTTGGGTCTTTATTAAGGATGCCTATGTATAAATTAGCATTAATTTAACGGGGTAATTATTAGCTCTTATCTTTTGGGGCTCTTGTTCCGTGTGACTGGTGTGCGATAAATTTATTCTACTGCTTGAGATTGTTCCAATTTAGCTTATAAATACGGTTTATAACGCAAACACGCTTCTCAAAGTCGCGCTGTTAAAGTGAATTATGCAGAGCTGCTTCCTAAATTCTACCTGCTTTAATCATCTGCATGCTGTTTAACGATCTATTATTCAACAATCGGATAAAATGTAGCGAGGTTAAAATTCACGCGAGATTTAACAGATTGTCGAAGCAGAGTTATTCCGCGGCGGCTTTAAGTGACCCAAATGTATATTGAAATGTTTTCAGTTTGGCGAAGAATACCGCCTGAAAAAATTCCAAGAACTTTTCTTTTGTTTTCCAGCCCTTTCACTTTTACTAGCTAGTTTTACAACAATGCACAAATGATCCCAGCTTCCAACCTTCTCTGCTTTTATTCGCGTCGCATTTCATACGTACTCGCTTGTATTTGTAAATATTTCTCTCGCCAGAACAAGAACACAAACCCCCGTTTTGAAACCCTACGAAACCCCGTGACTCAATTTACCCTTCTAATCGACCGCGAACGGTACTCCAAACAGGCAACTTTCTAAATTAATATAAGCGCTAAATTATTCCTGCGCTTGCCTATTCTCGCCCCGATTTTCCCGCGGGTAAACACGAGCTTGGGCATCAATGACAAATAAGAAAGGAGAAGAGATATATAGGTGAGAAGAGGGTAAGTCGGGCGAAACTGCTGAATCGCCAATGAGCCCCGTCGGTGGCGGCCTTTGCAGTCGGCGAAACTGCGGAGAACGTTACCGACAGCCGACTCGCTTGTATATGCCGTATATACGTGTACTTAGCGATCGCACTTGAGCGTGAATTTCGATGACTCTTCTCGCGCGCGCCTCTCCCGCCGTCTTTCGTTTGCGCAAGGAGACTCGAGCGATTCTACGTGTTTCGGAGCTTTTCGGTGATCTGTTTTTCGTTAAATTCGGGTGACGCTTTGATGGATTACTTATCGTATCGTTACATTTATTGAGGATTAATCACGAATAAATTTTATAAATAAATCACGCTTTTAACGCTGAGATTGTTAAATATTTTTAACCAGTTTTGCATTATTAATCATCTTTGCAATTAAATTTCCGTCTGCAGTAAAAGTAATGATATAATAATGCGTCCAGTAAGCGCATTCTAATAAATTAATTTGATTTTACACGTACGCATTCAGATTTGCAGTTCTCGGATCTCTAAATATTCGAAAAATTCATCATTTTAAATAATGAAATGCATCAGAAATCCAGCGATTCTCAACATATTCATTAGCAGCCAAATTTGAACAAATAATTTAATGTTGCTGCACGTAAATTTATCTCCAAAAAAACATTTTGGGAATGCAATAAAGTGCCGTCCCTTGTATGTTTTAAATAAACCTTCCAGGAAAATATATAAACGTCCGTCTCGGCTCGGTCTCAAGCCAAGGATAATGGAGGAATTCTTTTCCCGATGCGGCGGGAATCTATTTCTCTTTAAAGGGGCGGCTGTAAAATCCGTTGAATGCGTATAAAGTTTATACTATAAAGTTTTTTATGAATTGTATACGAAAGCTGTTTAGGTTTTACTGCGCGAAAATAAGCTACGTGCAAAAGCCTGATTTGGCCGAGTTTGACGTTAATGCTGTTACACTGTGTACTATAAACGAAGGATGAGTACGTGCCAATTTTCCGAATTCAGTAAAAGCGTTAATCAATGCAAATTGTGCGACGTTAAAAGTACGTCAGATACGAACCTCGTTTACTCTATTTCTATTTCATCGCGGTAAATTTAGGGAAAAAAAAGTCTGGAAAATTGAATACCATTGAAATTCATCAATTTAAATGTTCAAATAATTTTCTAATAAAATAATGTAATAATATACTTACGTATCTATAAAATATCAAAATAAATTTTTCAACGTCAAACGCAAGCGGGACTTTTTCTACTAGTCTACGAGTAAATTAGTCATTGAAAGTTGAATAACTTTCCAGTCGATTACACAACATTTACATTCCCCCCTGTCGAGAAAAACGAAAATTCAAGCGCGAAACATTTTCGCGGCATTACGCTTTTCATAATAGAATTGCTCATACATGTATATCGTTAGAACCATTCTTTTATTCTTTTCCTCGGTTAAAATGCTCTTTTTACTGCGACACGTTGCGAGGCGGACGTGACATGGACACGTGCGAGCCGGCTTTCGACTCGAAGGGGGTAAAGGCCGCCAAGCACATACGACTCCTTATAGTTAATGTACTTTATATAAAATACACACCCCGCAATTGGGTTATAAATCTGGGAGAGGAGCGATAAGTCGTAGATCGTAAATTTTGACAATCGCGCATTTTCAGTCGCACGCACTGGAAAGTAAATAAATAAAAAAATTTTATTTCTTTTTTTTTTTTAAATGGGTCTACTCTTGGGGGTCAAATTACCAAGTTGAAATCTTTTTTTTCTTTTTAAAAAGTGAGAATTTTAAATAAGCTGAAAATGTCGAATGAAATATTTCCATACTGAGCTGAAATAAAATATTGGAAAACTCTTGAGAAAACTTTAAATAAAAATTACAATTGGCCACGTTTCGGTAAAAACCTGATGTCATTAAAAACCCAAGTAGCGGCTTAAAAAAAGCACCCTGCCGTCCTTTAAAAGGCGAAACGAAATTAAAAAAGAGCGGCCCGGGGGAGCATAGGCGCAAAAATTGACACGCAGCCTAATTAAGCAGAGGAGCTGTGGCGGCACTCACCTGAATCCGGGGAGCGCGTTCCTCGAGGGGTGCCTAAGGGAAGAATCGGCAGCGGCTGCAGTCTCTCGCTCTCTCTCTCTCTCTCTCTCTCGCTCGGAGCGGGGGGCTAAAGACACACGTCGGCTGCTGCGAGCGCACTGAGAGAGGACCGGCGCGCGGCGCGAGTCCAGAGAGGGTGGCACAGGCACCGGGGAGGGAGCAGCCGGCTCCACGCGGCTGCCACCCCACTACCTCTCACCTATCCGATTCGAAGCGCCGCACCGCTGCTGCCACTGCTGTCAACGCACTCGACGCACTCTCCTGCCGTTGCTGCTCCTCCTCCTCCTCCTCCACCGCCGCCACCACCTCCTCCTACCCCCGCGGCTACGGTCCTGCATTTTTATTTATTTTGCGCACGCTGCGGATGGAGCAGTGCGCGTATTGATATTTTTTCGCTTTTCTTTTTTCGAGCCTCTCGGTTCTGCCCGGCTCCTGAGCTTCTGGGCCCGAAAGTTTTCCGACTTGGTTTTGGGAAAGCGGCGGAGGGGCGGTTTTTCATTGGGATGCTAAAGGTATTGAGTTGCAAAATTTGTTGATACGTCGGGGAAGAATTTTTGGTTGATTCAACGTTATTTTCGGAATCTGAATAATTTTAAATTACAAATTAATTCGTATTACTGGAACAATGCGTATTGAAAGATATTTTGCTTCGGTAAAATAATACACTACGTTCTCGAATAACGTAAATTAATAAGAAATAATTGGGTTTGTTAAATAATACAATGAATTTTTTATTTCACTGAGAGCAAATTAATTTTGAAATTTCAATGCACTTTTTCCGCATAAATATTCATAAAACTTTAAATATTGAAAAATACAACTTCACTTAAAAACCGTATTTGCAAATTTGCCAAGCTTTTTATCAACTATTGCGATGGTTTTTAGGCTTCACCGAAAAGCTATCCAAATACAAAAGGTCACCAGATCTGATGGTATAAAATCCAATCAAAATATGGAAACCGCGCTGAAGCAATCGCATTGTTATTAAGGCGATCCAGATTTAAATTTCGTTTTGGGTATTTTAGTTTTTAGTAAAAAGATGTAAGCTCAAAGCAACAGAATGAGATTGCATGAATTTGGATTCGAAAATAAACAATAAATAATAAAAATAGATTAACATGCAAGTATTCTAACAATATCAAAGTCGTCATTAGCTTCTTAGCAAGTAAATATTACACTTACTACATAAAATTAAACAAGAAAAAAGTTACCTTTACGAGGTAGAAAACGGATGCCATCATTCTTACAGAAATTGAATTGCAGACAATAAGGGACCTTCGAACGCCCTACTCAATCTTCAGAAAATCCATTAAAAATCAGACCTGCAAAAAGGATAAAAAAAAGGCTTTACTGCGAGCATAATTCGCCGGGAGAAAATTTAGCAAAATGAAAAGGCAAGGATCTCATAAAAAAGTTTATAAATTTGTTTGACGCTCCGCGAAGTGGACTGCGTGCGCGGGGTGGCGCGCGGCTCCGCGTCGAGTGGCGCGCGCTCTCTGTCTCTCTCTCTCGCATAATAGAACCCGCGGCGTATCTCAGCTATAAAAGGCGCGCCGTTACCTGTCGCCGACTATACCGGCCAACTATAATCATATAACAATGGATATGGCAGCTCGCTCGTCGTAATGCAGCTTCCTAAGTATAGCGAGTGATAATGTAGGAAAAGCACGAAAAATTGATGATGCTCGCGGGTTACGGCGTGTAGGGACTGCTGGCTTTTTGTCGATTATTTATACAGCGAAGCTGGGATCGGTTTACGGTTAGGTAGTTGATAATTGGTTGCGGAAGTGAACTTTGGGGAAAAACAGTTTTTGTTTATTTGGTTAGTTGATTGCTTTGTTTGTTTGCAATTTGCAAAATGTTATAAAGAACTTTTTGGGTCGTGGATTGAATTGAGCTGGAATTGAGGAAATGCGGTTTATTTTTAGCTCGTCGAATTTACTTTGAAACATACAATTCTTAGCAAATTTTTTATTCTTATTTATTTTATTTTTATATATGTAGTTGTAAGTATTTTCAGAATCTTTCGAGAATTAAAGCGTGCATATTGTTTATAATGTGGAAACGTATTCATCGCGTGCAAATTTTTATTGCAGAAAATATTTTATAAAACTGTAGAAAAAGTTTTACTGCGATAGGTAAAAGCCAAAAAAGTTTGAATGAGCTTTCCAACAAGATATACGAGGCATGAAACATAAAACATAATACATAATCGTGATAAAGCCAAAGCATATTTCTTTATTTATATTGCGCACTTCTAAACCATAAGGAACGCAAGTAGAATAAGATTTATTGCCTTTTTTGCCAGTCCATTCTTCAAAGTACAACTTCTCTAACGTTGTTATGGTTAACTCTTTACGCACAAAGTGCTCAATTTGTCTTAAAGTTTGTTGCTATCATTTTAAAATGCAAATTAGTCGCTTTCTATCGGCATCGAATATTTTTATAAAAAATGTATCCAAGACCGCGCTTCAGCGCAAGTGGAAGAATTTATTAAATTTCACTAAAATATTAACGCATAATATGCATAAAGAGAGCGTTTTAAAAGAGGTTATTCGCTACATTTCGCCAGAGAATGTTTGATTTTTACGCTTCCCTCTTAAAAAGAGGCGTATCGCCGCCGATGAAAAGCACCCCGATACAATTGCGCGGGCGATCAAGCCTACGAGCAATGAATCAGGCTCGAATCAATAGTCTCCCGCTCGAAAATAGCGTAATAGCGAGCGAAGCCTCGGGTAATACGTATCGCTCATCACTGCTCTTCACAGCGAAACGAGTGGAACGCGCGGAGAAAGCCTCTGGACCGCTGCTCTTCAGACTCGTTACAAATGCCCGCGTGCAGTCTGCTTGGACTCCGCGTGCCATTGTCAGCGATGAATCGCGCAAGAGGACTTTTGCGAGCCCCCGCGTGTAATTTTCCGAGATAATTTCAATTAAAATGGTCGCGTAATTTTACGCGGCTTCCGCGTGTCCGCTCGTAGTGTCGACGAATTTCATCGCTTTCAAATGCAGAGCCCCGACACTTTAAAGTTATTAATTCTCTAAATGCTAATGATGTCGAAGAATTGTATAGCGGTGTTATTTTGCGATATAATTGACCCCGAAGCAGCGCGGTACCCAGCGATACTTGGAAAATTAATGTCAAGAGTGTTGAGTAGCTGTTGCGTTGTAAAGCCGATTGTAATTTAATCCTTTGAAGCGTACAGCACGCTTTTCGGTGCGCTTAATTTCGTTAAAAAATTTAAATAATTTTAAGGCAATTTAAAAAATGTGGTACATGAGGAAATTAAACATGTATACATTGTCTAATTAATATTATAATTACAATATCTAAATTATTTATCACAGAGTAGAGGTAAGAGAGGAAATTTGAAAGTTTCTAATTCGGTTGGATCATCTTAATCAAATTAACTTGATTAAATTATTTATCAATAAGAAAGACTTTATTTACATTTTTCTTTCTATCGATTTCATTACCCTTTTACTTATACTTTATATATATTACGATACCGACTAGTGCAATTTTTTATAAGAAAAAACGGGTTAAAAAATAGTTTAAAAAACTAACAGAAAGAGAAAATCGATTCACTCGAAAGTAACCGTAATGCCAAGAATACGCCGGGGAATAAACCGCTGCAATGCCTGAAAGTAGTGAGACGTCAACGTGGGAAATCCGAATTTTCGTGCGATTAAAGTGCCACGAATCCGTAAGCAAAACAAATTACATTGATTGCATAAAAATATAAATAATATTGTGCAGGTTTGTCAAAACTAAGAAAACATGAACTTTTAATATAACTTTTTATTACTGGTTTAAAATCAGGAGTAATCAATTAAAAATAAATACGTTTGAAAAATCAATAATTCATTACATAAATATTTTTAATACTTGAAGTAATGCGAGTTCATTATTTTCACATATGTTAATGTTTTTTTATTCACTTCGAAATTTCTCTACACATAAAAAACTCGAGCGTCATGTACTCTTTATGATACATTCTTTAATAGGTGTATAATTTTTGTTTTAAGTTAAAATCTGAAAAAATATTTATTCGCCATTTCCACGTATCGATCTTATCGAATACAATTGAGCACTGTCAATTTTATTTAAATCGCTTCAGCTACTGGATAATTTGTTCGATTAGGATTTGCATTAACTAAGCGTTTTTAAAGCAGTTTTTTTTGCACTCCATGAATATTTACGTTTCTCTTATTTGTAATCCTCTCCAAAAAAAAAAACATTTTTTTTTGACTCAATTAATCCGACATTGCAGATTATTTATTCATAAAGTATACAAAAGACTTTTTTCTAGAAATTAAAGACGTATTCATTACATAAAGCACGTATGCTCATATTTCCGCTTTATCGTTTGCTTAAATATTAAAAAATCTACGTTTTAAAATTCAAATTAAAATAAACTTTTATAAAACTTTGACTTGAACTTTAAAATGGTCAACTAGATTTTAAACGGATATAAATATCCGATCAATAATCCATTAACTGTTATTCGCGCTAAAATCAATATGTTTATTCAATTTTACATACAGTGCAGAGGAGAATTTATTACTGCCATCGGCTATAAAGCCCCGTACGATGTATCAAGTTTTAGAATCAGTATAAGTAATTAAATAAACGTACTTGGGCAGAGACATCTATGTATACAGTAAAGTATCTAGCTGTATTCTATTTTCAACGGTTGCGCAACGCGGGCTTTATCGATCCGGCAGTCAGTAAACTCCATCAGGGGCGCAAATTTTATCCTCGGTTGATAAAAGCTTGAATTATTTGCGGAACGTTGAACAAGAATTGAATTTTTAAATAATACAAGGATTTATAACGTTTTGCAATTTTTACAGTTTTTACAATACAAAAAAAAATGTAGTTGTAGAAAACTGTTTTACCAGGGGAATCTCTAAAGGGGTTGTGCAGCATTTATCTGCGTCAAAGATGGCAGTGCGATTTACCAGGTTTAAAATAACAGACGATGAAAAGATAATCACTGTTATGTAAAGAATGTCGTGTAAAATTTGTCCGTAAATAGAAAGGTATTTCGAGTTGAATATAAAACTAATTGATTTGTATCACAAATTTTATTCTGTTTGTATAAAAATATATTTAATTTACTTAAATCGCGCATTAAACTATTTATATTACATACCAAATAATCAACTTAATTCATAAATACAGTGATATTTCACATTTCATACAAAAAAACTTATTACTAAAATACTTTTACAAAAATACGTTCGCTATTACGCGAACAATTTGTTACAACACGTCACAGTATTCGTCGTTACGAATCTGCTTACGAGCTTTTTTTAATTGCGTAACTTCCAAGTAGTTCATAAGTCTGTCTAACCTCTTTTATTCACCTAGTTACTATTCATTGATTTGAACATTTCTTGCGTGGGCATTTTTTTTCACTCAGGTCAAGCGATTCAATTGCCTTTAATATAACTTTGCACGCTGTATATCCAACTCGCGCAATAAAAGATGACGGTCGGACAATTAAGAAGCACAATAACTTCGATCAGAACTCTAGCTTTGAAATTCTTCAAGTTTAAATTTGATTCTTCAAAACCTTTCTATTTCTGACTTTACTTTCTTCTCCGACTGTTTTACCAAAAACAAGGGTAGAATTGTGCTTACTGAAAGTAAATAATTTTTGAGTTAAAAATTTTTTAATGTTAACTCAATTCGTGTAATGGAAAAATTTGACATTACCTGTTGCTATACATCCAACCGCTAAGAATGCACTTACGCATTCGAAATCAATGAGCACAGCAAATATTAAATTGCCGAACGCTGCACCGAAATTTCCAATAAAATTGATCATACCAAGTGACGTTTGCCTAAAATTAAATTCATAAAGTTGCAATGTGAACATAATTTAACAATTTGCAGCTTCTAAAAAAAATTTTCCTTGTATTAATGTCTTGAAATATGTAAATTATTTTTGAAAAATTAATTAATTTGATGCATAATAGCTAATATTTCATTCAAAGTAATTTTTTCACGTGTTTTAAAAGTAGCTTATATAAACGTCTGTTTTGAGTTTTCCAATTGTTTTACTTTAGAATCTAGTGGATTCCCTAGAATCGTATTAAAAATTTTTTACATTTAAGAATTCCACTTAAACATCATTCCGCATCAATTGTTAAGAAAAAAAACTAAAACCCAGTGATCTCCGTGCTTTTAAACTAGTTTTTATATCGCGCTCTATCTTACTTATATATTATTCCGCATCAATTGTTCGGAAAACATTTTTGCCGCTAAAAAGTTTTGTAATTACTGTACCTTAACAATTGAGGTATAACTTGAGCGTTATACGCTATAATCGTATTACCCGTTATCCGAGATGCCACGATAACGAACGCCACACATATAAGCATGTAAGGTATATCTATCGCCCAATTTGTGCCGAAACAGCCAGCGGCAGATAATAGGAATGTAAAACCTGTAAAAATCATAAGCCCAATTTACGAGAGCCAATAAAACAGAGACGACCATCTGAATTTTCGTCAATGCAAACAATGTATTAACTTACTCATGAGCATTATTTTCTTTATCCTCGAGTCTGCCAGAATGAGGAACAGAAAGCCAAAGCCAACGGCCGATGACGCAATCGATGTCGAATTAATGTACACAGCAGACTCGACATTTGGCTGAAATTAAAAAAAGAAGAGTCACCGCGACTGCCAATATTGAGATCTCGAATCGTCCCGCTTTAACATGACGATCGAGGGCTCGTTTTACGAATAGAGTTTGATTGTCGCGCTTCTATGCATTTTTTTACATTAATCTTTACCAAAGTATAATTACATGATGAACGGTCGATTATATCGAGGCGCGGGAAGATCATCTCGCACATCGTTATATACTCGTTCGCCGGGTAATACTGCCGAATGAAGACTCGAAAATTGTTCATCATGACCCAGAGCGGCGGCACCCACAACCTCATAACGTTGAACCTGAAAATCATTATACGTTGAACGGTGAGCGAAAATTCTCTTCTTCTTATCGACGTGCTATAATGGTTGACGCGCTGCCAACTGTGTATGTGTTACGAGCTAAAATTGCGAATGATGCGTAAGATCATGAGACTAAGTGCTTTTCGCACGTGACTTACAAGATTCTTTCTTTTTTTAATCTCAAGCGCGAAAAAATAAACGTTGAACGCGATAAAAAATTAATTTACGAGACCCACATGCAAAGGGAAATCCAAAACGTTATCTTGCTTTTGTCACGACTAAGGAATAATAACTTTTTTTTATAAACAAGTCCGAGAATTAATTGTTATTTTAAAACATTTTTGCACTACATTAAACACTAAAGAAAATTACAACTGTTTATTTACTGTCTGATCGGGAATTAGTTTCATCATCCGAATATATCACTAACGATAACATTAATTATAGAAAATTGGATATGTTTACTAACCATAAATGTCTCGTAAAAATAATAATAAAGCACAAAAATACAAAAACACGATAATAAATCTAAAAAAAAATGCAAAAAAAATGATAATAAATCAAAAAAATAAACCTACGAGATCATAGTAGAAAACTGAAGGAATAAAATAATCGTCGTGTCTTTCAAGTGGGGCCTTGAGAACAGCGTTTTCATCTTCGAAATACTATCCCGCCACTTATCTTTGCAGGAATCATTAACTTTGCTTTTCGCTTTCAGCGGCGAAGCCAATTCCGCAATCTAAAAGCAAAGCATTAAAGTCACAATAAATTCAGATCGAACGGTAGCGTGGATTCGCTATCCTGTCGCTAACAAATACCGGAAATCGACTGGACGACTTGAAGTTGTTCATGCAGTACATAGTTCGGAAGAGCCTGAGGGCTTCCTGAGTTCGGCCCTGCGCCATGAGGAACTTGGGGCTCTCCGGCATCAGACACACCGTCAGTAATCCCAGTACGGAAGGGATCGCGCAGATCAAAAGGTAGCAGCGCCAAGTCGGGTAGAAATGATTGTAAATCGTGAAATTGAACCACGGCGTGCGCAGCAGTAACGTCGCGGCCAGTCCTGTAAGCAAAGGTCGAAGCGTCTTATCGCTCGAGGTTATAGGAAGTTCTCTTTCGTGAGGAGTTACAATATAGTGGTTGGCCTGTTTTTAACTGCGTTTCGTTGCTTAATGCAACACGGAAAAAGTAAGATCGTATATAAACTTGCGAAATTGTTGTGCAAGGCATTTTTTAATCCTTGCCTGTTATCAACGATTAGGTCAGGGCTGAAAAAGTTTCTAATGCAGCGAAAACGATAGTTTATTTATAAAAGGCAGAATGTATTTCTTTGTTGTTGAAAAATTAATCAAGCCGTTTTTCATTAATCATTTAATCAAGATCATTTTTTGCACGAAAAATCAGATTATTTAAATTGATTAACTTCCAAAGGTGTGGCTGCATTCACTTTGCTAGAACAGCTGTATTTACGTTAAAAGCGACATAAAAGATGTTTCCTTACTTCGTTTATGACACGATGTTTTGAAGAGAATTAACGCTAATGAAATTTATAATGCTTTTAACTCCACTCTACGATTATATACGTCATCAAATAAATTTAGAATTTCTATTACTGGATATTGTCACACATGATACACATTTTTATAAAAAAACAATTTACATCATAATCTCAATTGAACAAGTTAAAAATATGAATCATGTTTCAAATTGACGTTTAGAGCATCAGATTTACAAGGTTTGATTAATTCGAATTGATAAATTGATTAGATATTCAACAACGGTATTGAAGATTAACGCAGCCCTAATACATTTCCTCGCATTATTTAAAAACAAAATTAATTACTTAAAAACTAAATTTTGCTTGTCAGCAAGTGATTAATTATCAGCTAGTAAAAATTCATAGCAAAATCACAAATAAATACCTGCAGGAACAATGTTAGCCATCATAACAAGTAGCCCAGCCCACCTGGCAAACTTGGGCTGATAGGAAGGCGCGTGGAACTCGGCTAGGTAAGCCATAACCACAGACAATGGCCCGGCGATTCTGCAAAACGCGCAAATCGATCGATTACATACTTCTCTCAGACGCGCCGGAATGAATCATCTAAAAATACTCACAGTATACCGCTAATGAACTTAAGTAGTATAAATATGTAAAGCGAGGTGGCGTGCGCCCAAAATACATTGCATATCGCGTCGAAGAACATTCCTATGAGCATTACGTTCCTCTTTCCCAGATATCCGAGCACGCAGTCTTGCAGCAGGAAGTCCCACAGCGGACCCGCTATTATCATGCCTGCGAAAGAGAGCGAACATTATTTAAATTTTCGATGGAATTGACGCGGAGGATCTCTGGCTTTGCCGAACGGCAAGTATACCTATGTACACGGAGGCGATGGCAAAGCCGCGGCGAAGCATCGTCAGCTCGAAGTCGCATTCTGCGGAATTGATGATAAAGGCCGTGCTCGTCGTATCGATAATGCACGTCCATCCTATCGGCAAGGCGGCCAAAAGCAGCAGAACGTTGAAGAGTCCGTATCCTTAATGCGATCGAAAGTAAACAGTGTAAATATTTTCGTTTTGGAACAACATTTTTTGTGCTTATTGAAGATGCTTATGATACTGCCTTCGATTCTTTGGAGTTGAAATTTATTTATATTTTTAGTTTCGTACATCCTTGGCGTTTAGGAAGTTGAATAAATTCTAATGCAGACAGTCACTGTTAAAGTCCGTTTCATTTCAAATGTGTTTTAGAAAACAGCTATTCTTACAAATGTTTTATTTCAGCTCATTGTAAAGGGAGTTGTATCTAATTTTATCCAAGTCAGTTTTATAAGGAAAAAAGATCTTTGATACGAATTTATAGAACACAAAGCGTTAAGAAAAAAAGTACGTTTCGATATTTTAGCGTGTCTTAGATAATTTATTAATCTAAAAAATTTTCTTGTATAATACGTCATTAAATTTTCAAAATGGTATTTTAATTACGCATTCTGCATCATCCTTCTAATCTTATCAAAACTTGCTCCATTTAAGTCATTTAAGAAAAATTAATAATTTTAAAGTTTTCTTTAAAGAAGTGTTACTTTAACATCAATATTCTGTAGACTTGAACTTGCAACAATTTCTTTGAATCTTAACAAAACTTGCTCCATTTAAGTTATTTAAGTGAAATTAATAATTTAAAGTTTTTTTTTTAAGTGTAACTTTAACATTGATATTGCGTAGACTTGAACTTGCAACAATAATAAAAAAGAGGACGCGATATTAACCGGCATTCGAGTGACGCTCTTGAAAAAGCATTAATCACGAAAATATTTGACAAGTTTAAAATAAAGAAAATTTATAAATAAAAATGAGTTTTGACACATTTCAACAAGGTCTGATCTCAGGCGATAAATAAAAAAAAGAAGCGCGAAAAAATAACTAAAATCTCCCGGGCGACGAAAGCAAATGAGCTTAAAGCGGTAAATAAAATAATAATTACACACCTGTTGCCGCGAGGGCTTTCTCATAATCGGCCGGGGGATTCTCAGTCTTCCGCGGCCCCCCTGTCAACAGAAAAAATAGAAGAACCCAAAGTCACACCAGTTCAAGTTGTCTCTCCCGCGTCCAGCAGAAAACTGCTAGAAAGCGCCGTTCGGCCACTCGTCGTCTCACCTAGAGTCCAGACGGTCCCATTAGTCCGGTCGTCAGCGCTCATTTCGCCGCGCGGCCACCGTCGCGAAGAAAGCAAGCACCACCGACCAAGCCGAGGAGAGAGAAGGGAGAGCTTCCGAAAAGCAGCAGCACTGGCGACTCTAGGCAGGAAAGAGAGCCACAGCTGCGAGCGCTCGGGTGAAGCCCCCGACGAAGAATCAGCGGCCAGTGCCTCGCGGCTTTGTCAATCGGCTTTGGCAGCGCGCCGACAGCAGCAGCCTCGCGCGTCTCTCGGCGGCGGCAACCTCCTCGCCGACGGTTTTTATCAGCCAAGTCGAGCCCAGGGGGCCCACGTGAGCCGAGCCGGGGCTGGGCCACTGCTCCGCTGTCCAACACTGTTAAGATCGGCGTGCGTCGGGTGCGCGCAGAGCATCTGCCGGGCGCAACATCCACTAGAACAATGTGTGAGAATCAAACGGCTCCGCGGCGTTTTCTGTATCTCGGCGCTCTCTCGGCGCGCGCTTTTAATTCGCCAAGGCCGCTGTCATGTTACCAGCGATTAATACGGTTTAGCGGAGAGAGAGAGAAAAAAAAATCGACCGATCGCTTTTTTTGTCGGGAGCAGGAGGAGCCGCTTCGGAGATTACGATCGGGAGAAGCACAGCCGGTAATTGAATTTTGCAGCGACTCGAGTCCGCGCGACGAATGCACTTTGTTGCGCCTGCGGGTTTTTCGTTTATTTATAGCTAAAAAAAATTGTACGGCCTTTCGAATTTCGAGCCGAGCGCTCGAAAACATTTGAATTAAAGCGTGAAATCGGACGAGACGCCGTGCGTGCCCGTGCGGACACGTGCGTTTAATTCGCTGTTGGATCAGTTGCTTACGCGCTAATATTGTCTTAAGTGAAGAAACAGGCAAATTCGTTCGGCGGGTTCGCGCCATTTACACTTTCTTCTAATTGATTTATGCGCTGTGTGCCCAGGTGCCCGTTCGCTCGTCGATGACAAATCATCACGACGAGGAAAGGTGGGCTAATATTTTTTCTGAGTTTCCCGCCTGAAGGACTGTTAAATTATTGGTGAATCGCATCGATAAATGAGGAGTTATCTTGTTTTATGTTTCGGGACTGTGTAAGCAAACTCACGTGCTTTCCTAGTTTCTGGTGCGGTCGACTTCGCATAATCGCTCGATCATTACCACATGTTGCAAAGACTTTTTGCTTATTGTTACCTCGTTGTCTTACATCACTGCTTAAAAGCAAATATTTGAAAGGATTAATGATTCTTTTAAATTCGGTTCCAGCTTACGTCTTTGATCTAATTAAGCAAATGAAGAACACTTTTTAATGATATTGTCATATTTATTTTACGGGTCTACGCAACTCTTTGAATCCTCCTATTATTTGATCAACATATATCATTTCAAATGATCTTTTTTTAAATATTTTATATTCAAAATCTAAAAAAACATTCTAAATATTTTCTTAATTATTAATTAAATTAATATATATAATAATAATGATTAGGCATATTATCATTAATTTTAAAACACATTTATTATTGATAAGATGCAGCACTCCAATCAACGCGCTCTGACTTCTCAATTTACTCGGTCAATTATGTAATAAAAATACTGCAAGATAATCAATGATTCATTTGAAATTGTGCGATAATTAGAGTTTGGTTAATAAAAGACTATAATCTCGTGAGAAATACGTAAATTTAGAGAGCCTAAAAACTTATCTTTTGAGTAAAACAATATCCATTACAATTATATATTGAAATGGATTTAATTAAAAAGGAAACGTTTCAATGAGGTCTAATTTTGATTCTCATGTAACTGTTATTATCGAAACATCTCTCACATGTCAAATAGGTGGAAAAGGACCCGATCAATCTGAAAAATATTAAAAAAATACTAATTCCTATAGCGCATTTCTTGTTTTCAAATTAAGCTTTTCAATTGAATGGTAAATGAAGATATTTGATTCATAATACACGTGTATCGTATATTTCGTACGTGTATCGTGCTTTAATAAGTTCAAATATGAATTGAATAGCCTGAAACAACGTCAACATTCGCTATAAATCCTGTTTTTAGAATATTCAATAAACATTTTTTTTTACAATTATTAATCAATAAGTGTAAAATTGATATATATAAATGATTTTTCCCTAAACATTGTGGAAGAACTTAAACAAACTGTATCAAATTCTACGCCACCAAAGATAGAATAATTTACATAGTAATTGTACCACAAAAAGAAAAAGGAAAAAACTTTTAGAATCAAGAACCGTCGTTATAAAACAAAGTCTCATCCACTGATTAAAAACTCATAAATATACACATGAACACTCCCACATAAATAATTAGGTTCGTTAGTAAAATTGGTATATTTTATTATCAGGATTCTTGAAATGGAACATTGTTTATTCTATATTATAGATGAACAAAGTTTTACTGGTACGGAAATAATTTATTATCAGAATAAATACTTGCAAATAATTTTTTAAGATAATTATTAATAGCTATGAAAGAAAAGTTATTCCTGAAATCAAAAGATAAAATATAAGTAATTCCCCTAATCTTTCCAAATAAACAGGTTAAATTTTATCATGTTCTCAGAATAATTTTTACGTCACGTAAAATAAAAAATGACTTGGGCAGGTACACTTAAATTTTGGAAAACAACAATTTTGCGTGATTTTATAAATGTTGATTATTTATCGACAATATACATGCTTTTAACTCAATAATTTACCAAATATAGTTCTGAGTATCGATGTCGATTAGTTTTTATTTTTCGAACTGATTTTTTTTCCCTTATATTACTTACGGTTTAAATTCAAATTTTTTTATCACTGCTCGACGTAAATGATGATGTCGACGAATTCGAGAATGATTAATACGGTTTTGCAAAGAAGTAATAAAAAAGTAGTAAACAAAGTCAAGTGATAAATTGCACATTTGTCGCTCCGTGCATTACTAATTTCAGTGACAAAAAAGCAAACATCAAAGTTTGCGGATCAATTTATATTTTTATCGAATAGAATCAAAATATGATACGTCATTTCAAAGAAATGCTTCAAATCCAACTTTAATCTTACAGTAGCCGCTATCAACGTAGACAGACTGGGAAGTCTCCAGATAAAGATCTCAAAGATTTTTAATTAATCAATATTCTGTGTAATCGCAAATGGAAGTTACACCATTTCTGAAACTAAATAAAAGAAGCCATGAATTATCTTTGTCAAATTTATAAATAATTCAATGAATATAGATAGGTAAGAACAGTATTGTTGATTGAAACTGTATTGTGTTTAATGAATATGAATTAATATAAATGTTAAATAAATATTAATGAATGAAAATACCTTTAACATTTCTTTCAAAAGATTGAAGAAACATCGTTAACAAAGTCTGACAAGCTATTTATTTACCAATACATTATAATCACTTACCTCTATTTTTCTTTTGTCAATGAAATACTTCAAGTTTCAACACTTCCCGAACAAAGTCCTCCCCTTTATTTGACATGACAAAGTTTATCATTACAATAAAGTTGCAGAAACCAAATAGATAACGATCGTGAATCGATAGCGCCGATAATTAAAGTGTGTTCAAGTAGCCAAATCAATACAAAAGCCATGTCCTCATATGCATTCAGCTGCATCATAGCAATCAACTGGATGATTGTTTGTGTAACTCGAGAAACAGTTCTGAACTTGAAGTGAAAGCTTTTAATCACTTTTACATCACATCGCATCACTTGTTCCGGTCGATAGAATGTAATTTCGCAAATGACGCTTTCAAAAAGATTAGACGAATGAAAAACCGCTGCAAGTTCTCAGCTAAGCATCCAATAAAGCTTTTTGTTTCCCGATTTTCGTTGAAAAGCGTTCGATTTATTTGCTTTTTTTTATTAACGTGTAAAGGCATTTTTCATTATTTCTAATCAGGAAACCTTGAAATAATGAATAACAAATTTTGTAGTAGGCGTGCCGGGAACGATTTTATTCTTACGCAATTAATTTCCATTTATTGAATATATCAAAGCGTTAAAATATTAAAAATTCAAAAAATCATACAAAAACTGGGTGAAAATGATTTATATGTAAATTCATTTCATAACTTACATGGGTACTTTGCACGGTACTGGGAATATTATCGTCGCAAGTAATTAGATCAGTGAAATTATGCACTGATCAGCAGCGTAATGTGTGTGCACTTTCTTTAACCCAGGGGAAACGGGATTTGGCAGAATCTGTATAACAGATCAATACCACATTTCAAAGGGTTAATTAATAATTTAAAAAGTCAAACAACTTACATCGCAAGTTTTGCACAATTTATTTTATTTTCCTTTTTAAGATTTTAGTGCTTAGGCATTTTACATAAGCTTTTGAATGATAAATAATTATGGTGAAATATTACGCTCCATTGAAAGTGACAAAAAAAAATAATGCAGATTATAAAAAGTAAGTAAAAAATAAAATGATAAAAAATATGTTACAAGAATATTAAAATACCTACGATCGTATTTTTAGAACATTGTTAAAATTTCAATTTCCCCTCAACTAAGTTCATTATCTTTCATTATTGAAATATACTTAAACTTGAAATTAAAGGCGTTAATCAATGCTTTAATGATTTAATGACTGTAATGTCAACAAACCTTTATGTAATTCTTAAAAAAATGAATCGCATGGGCAATTAAATGTTATTAAATAGTTACTTTGCTGATAAGCATACGATTTATTAGGAGTTTGCAAGGTATAAGTGAGTAAATTTACTCTTTGAATAAAGGGTGTAGCCGGATAAGATAGTGAAATCGGCCCGTGACGATTTTTTAAAACAAATTACGCCATCTTGTTTGGGGGTGAAAATGACTAAAATCTCTAAATTTTCAGACCCCTAGATTCATTAGGGACCCTATAAGGCCCAATTTAGTGATTTTTGTTTTTTTACGATATTTCGGTCAATTTTTGAGCTATGAAATATTTTTTTTTTAAATTATACCTTTTTTTAAGCCCTATAATCTGGTAGTTAATAAAAAAAATTTTGTGCGAAATTCAAATTTTCAGAGCAATTTAAAAATTTTGAAATTAAATTAAAAAAAAAACTAAGACATACTCAACGCTGAAAAAATGTATATTCTGTATGTCTAGTGTAAAAGTAGCTGTACATTTTCTCATAATTTTAAAAGTGGTGGAACGATCTCAAAAAAAATAAAAACTGCAGTTTTTCGATTTTTTACGACATTTAAGCCTCTAGGTGACTCTTGATCACATACTTGACACTGAAAATGATATTTTTGACTTTATTCTACAACGTCAAGATGCTGAAAATACTTTTCCAATGTTCTGTTCACCCTAGAGTGTCATAGAATCAATAAGAACTAACAACATGTCGTTACTGACTTTGTAGACTACTATTTATTCTTGAAATATTTTTGTAATTGCATTTACTATTATTTCTGAAATTATGAAATATTTTCATGACTATTACAATATTAACTGTCATAAATACTGAAGTATAAAGTATACAGACTATATAAACATATGCTGATACTGATAGACTGGTACAGATAGACTTTAGACGTATTATTCCTTGTTCTTTAAGAGGGGTATACACCTTCAGAAATTTTCACCTAAAAACATATAAAACAAAACAATTGTAATAGTCAGTAAAATCTACATATAATATTATAAAAATATAGACAATTCTTGATAAAATGAGCTGTAGTAGAAGCCTCTACACTCATTTTATTCCAAGCTACATCACTTTCAAAAAATTGGCTTTGGCGTAAGCCACAGGTCTAACAAATAGATCAATTTGAATGTAATTGGGCTTAAATTGTAGGTAATTAATGTGATTTCAGTGTGAAGAGTTGTACGTATTGACTATTTTTTAAAATATTTTAAAACTTCAAAAATTGCTAAACTTTTTTCAGTTTTTGAACTTATTTAATTATTTAATCAAGAAATTTTAATTTATCTTTATTTCAGGTTTTTATATTTAACCAGTGAGGGATATGGTCTTAGAATAAAAGTAAAGTTATTCTTATAGTTATTTCAATTTTTTGAGTTAAAATTTGCAAGAAGTATGCAAGTATTATGCTAAAAAGTTGATTTTTTAGCATAAAATTGATGCGCCAAAAAGCTTAAGATCCCACATTGCGCAAAAGCTTCCAAACGAAAGTTTCATGTAATATTACACAGAAAGATTCGTTAAAGCTTGTAGGAAAGTATATGAAACTTTTCGGAATATTATACTAAAGCTTACGAAGATAGCTTTTTACAACATTTATGTAACCTAACAAGAAATCGTTTAGAAAGCTCACAAAATCATTACAAGGAATGTTCCAAATATCAAGACAGGTATCTTTTATGAAAGATAACAAAACGATTTCAGGAAGCCTATGGATATAATTGAATGAATACCAAATGGAAAGCTTAATAAAAGTTAACAAAAATATTACTGTCACCTTCCATTAAATATTCGACTACACCTTACAAGAAGCACTCGTGAAAGATTGCAGGAAGACTCCACACAAAATTTATGAAAGTTTAAATAAAAACCTCATGCGAAGATTCCGACGCAAACTATTTTTAATCTTAAGTTGAAATATTCCCCGGAATCTTTCAGCAAGATTATCTTAATCAATAAGTAGCACTTTCATTCGAAGTTTCACTAATCTTTCAAGTAAGATTACCGTTAGATTACTAGAAATCTTTGAAGAGGTAAAAAATGTAATTATTGACAGATTACCACGAACATTACTGCAGCATTACAGGAAGCTTTTGCTTCAATATTCCACTTAAAGCTTGCGAAAAGATTACGCAACACACGACAGTAACCTTCCAAGAAATATTCGACTACTCCTTACAAGAAACATTTATGAAAGATTGCAGAATGACTCCTTACGACACTTATTAAAGTTTGAATAAAAATCTCATACGAAGATTCTCACGCAGAACGGATATAGAAGTATTTCATGGGATATTCCGAGAAAGACTTATACGGTAAGCTATTTGAAAGATTGAAGTTTAACATTCCGTGGAAGCTTGCAGGAAACCTGTAGAATAAATTTCAGCAAGTTTCTAGGGAACATTGCATTCTAACTTGTAAGAAACTTTCATGTAAGATTAAGGAAAACATTACTGTAAGAATTCGATAATGTATTACAGAAAGCTAAAGTACAGCTTACGGAAAATCAGCCTGCAACATTCCATTGAAAAGTTTCAAGAGAGCTTCCTGTAGTGTTCACAAAAATGGAAAAAAGAGATTCAAAAAATCCGAAAGTTGAATATTATATGAAAACTTCCAGAAATGTTCCTGTAAGCTTACGCGAAACGTTGCAAGTAATATTCAACTTTTGCACTTTTCGAATCTTTCTTTTTCCATTCTGTGAAAATTACCGAAAGCTTTCTTGAAACCTTTGAATGAAATGTTACAGGCATGTTTTTCGCAAGTTTCAATTCAGCCCGCTGTAATACATTACCGAAATCTTACGGTAATGTTTCCCTTAAACTTTCATGAAAGTTTCTTGAAAGTTATAATCTTTCCTGGAAACGTGCTGAAGTATATTCTATCTGCAAGCTTCCTGTAAGCTTTGAAATGAATGTCAAACTTGAATCTTTCAAATAGCTTAACGTAGTCTTTCTCCTAATATTCCATGAAATATTTCTGTAACCGTTCTTACAATATTTCACGAAAATACTTAGGCCCAACAACCACACAACACGGGGGATTATTTAACGATTACAAATGAAATTTTAAAGAGTAAATACGCACACTCAACAACCATTCAACCCGGGAGAGTAATTAATGATCCTAAATAAATATTTAAACAATAAATATGTAGACCCAACAATCACACAATCCGGGGGGAGTATTTAATGATCCTAAATAAATATTTAAACAGTAATACGCACACCCAACAACCACGCAACCCGGGGTAGTAGTTAATTAGTAGAAGAAATTCTTTAAACAACAAACATCTACACCTAGCAACCACACACAACCCGGGGAGTAACTAATGATCCTAAATAAATATTTAAACAATTAGTACGTAAACCCAACAACCACACAACACTGGAAAGTGATTAATTATCATAAATGAATATTGAAGCAATAAATACACACACTCAACAACTACACAACCACGAGGAGTATTTAAATATTACCAACATTCACATGGAAACTTTCAAGAAGAATTACAGTGTAAGTTTCCCGTAAGCTCTCCGTAATTTAAATGAAACTTTTAGTAAGCTTACATTGGAATGTTTCAAGAAAGCTTCCCGTAAATTCAGGGGTAGAGTACAGTCAAATAAAAATTCTTTTTTTAATAATATATATCTACAAAAATGTAACTATGTTTTAGTTACATCAAAGTAGATAAAGAAAAAAATTTTCAGCCTATTTCAATAAAATTTGAAAGAGTTTTACTTTAAAAAGTAATCAAAATAGTTGCTTATTCGAAATGTCTCTTACGGGGCAAAGTTTCAGATATTACCAATAACTATACTTTTTTAATACGTAGTGCCAAGACCTGCAA
>UCOL01002658.1:0-23911 GCA_900474335.1 Ormyrus nitidulus | reverse complement strand
GTTCCAGCCTGCATACCGACAACGTCAGGGAATAAATATTAAAAAGTAAGTTACTTATTTGCGTTGCCTTCTTGTATGAATTTTATTAAGTTTTTCAATAAATAGTTTGTAAATTTAAATCATCTTGTGTCGACTAATTCAATTTCCCTCTGAGTTCTTTTCCCCATCCCAGCTAGAAGATTTAATTCTTGGCTAAAACGGGGATTATCAATTCCTACTCCGTTCGGACGTAACAATACTATACTTGTCTAAAATTTCTGGAAAAAGACTCGTAATTATTTATCTACCAAGTAAAGATTTAGTACAAGGTATTAAAAACAAAATTATTACAATTGTAAACTTTAAAATAATGTGTAAAGTTGTTTTGCGCTCAATATTAATGTGTAATTAATACGAAATGTGTAAATAATAGTTTTCATTACAACTTTATGTATTCTAATTTTTTTCCGGTGACCATAGCAATATTGTTGCAATATAACATTGTCTCAGCAATATTGATATGACATTGCTAATATTGCTGTGATATTCATTACTACGGGGGATAGATCATTACGTATAGTTACGTTAATTAAGTCATTAGACAACATGATAAAAAACTATTATATATAGGACTGAAACTTGCCCCTCATCAAATCACATTACTTCATGTCAATAAAACTTGCGGTAGAATATAGAAATTAAAATCCGCAAAACGCTGAAATAAAATCGCAAGCAGCCGCACAGTATGACTTCTCGCAACGAATATATTAGAAACATATGTTTGAAAGCTCTCAATTTAATTATATTTGTAAGAGGTAAACGGCGGAGTGCTGTCCCAAGCACACTTTTCATTAGTTATCATACATTAAATCAATAACAAATTATGCCTCAACTGTGTACTCTTTCTGAAAAATGTCCTTAATTTTCTATAATCGTTATTAAAAATCTTCATCAACTTGAATGGAGTTTTTATCTTGAAAATTGACAAAGATAATTAATTAAAAATAAAAAGTTAAAAGAAAACCTTACTAAAATGTTTCACAATTATAGATGGTATTATATTATACTCAAAAATTAAAACTGCTTAAAATCAATCTCTTTATGAAAACAAGTATAATGATGCTAATTTTTAAACAACAATATTAACGACAATTCTTGAAAAATAATTTTGCTTGCAGTATTTTCTAAGACACTGGGAAGTGAATTTTCTAGCCTGCGCAAGACAATAAAAAATAGATATCTTAGATAGCAGCAGCGTCTGCTTACACTCTTCTTTCCCTTTTTGGTACGAAGCCTTTTCGAAAGATTTACGAGAGGGAAAGTTATGGTCGACTTATTTAAGTTTGTTGGGATAATAAAAAATTTTCTATTATTAACGCGCGTAAAGACGATCGCGTTTACACGAACGCTGGCCGTAAAATTATGAAATTTCGTATATTATTTTTTAATGATAATATATTTTTATGTCTTCTATAAAATTGGCATTACTTCTGCTTACAATCGCATACTACGAACTGTACAAAACTAAGCTGCGAAATAAAGCTCTAAAGTTGTATACATTTTTATATTATGTAGATAAATAAGCTTTTTTAATTTTCTCGATAAGATACCACAAAAAAAAGTATTAGAATCCACGTTCGCAACCTTACTCATTGTCAGTTTGCAATAGCAATTTGCTCAATTTTGAATTATGATCATGCTTAAAAAATTATTAAATATTTACGCGATTGGACCAATAATTTTTTTTCATTTTCCAGTATTAGCGACAAGTATTACAAAACAATGTGAACCTGCAGGTATAAAAATTGATCAATTATCCTTACTTCTTAACTTTTATCGGTGACATTTTTTTTATATCGTGTTTTATATATTACGCTTGAAAAATTCGAAATAGTAAAAGTTGTTAGGAAAAAAGAAGAAATACATTATTGTTTTTTTATTCAGGACTTGATGAGACGTGCTCCGATTGCGCAAAACCATGTCTTCCTGGTTTGTACTGTGATGAAACGAAAATTTGTAAAATCAACAAAGGTATGGAAAGCATCTCTAATTATCCTACAATATCACAAGAATAATCTTCTGAAAAGTTGTAAATTGCACTTCATAAAGGAACGTGCAGATCGTACGACTGGATTGATACAGCGTGGAAACCAAAATGTGAGGAAGATGAATCCTTTTCCCCCGTACAGTGCAAAGGAGAGTATTTAAGCGGCAGGTAAAATTTTTAAATTATTGAAATTTGAGTAAATAAATATTTAATGCGAAAACGCTTATATTATCCATACCACTTTCCAGATTATTTGCGGTATATCGCTATAATATCTAGTTTCACTAAGACGTTTCCTATTCTCTTATCTTTAATTTAGCATTATGCTTACAATTTACTTATCGTTCTCAAGTAATTTAGCACAATGATATATGTCAAATTTATGAAAAATAAGTAGCGAAACTTGATCAGCGCCCCTGATGGATGCCCCCGCTTCATACGAAACCCATCGCTAAGGCCATCTTATAATCGGGTTTGATAATAATACAAAACTAAATTTATCACATTTAAAGTCTTTAGAGTGCTAGAGTCTAATGATAACCGTAAATTTCATATAACGCCATATAAATAAAATTATATTACGTATACTATTTTTCCTAACGATCAGCGCGTAAAAACAATTTCGCGCACTCGAAATCTATTTTTGCGAAAACTGGCCGTTTGAAAAAAATCTATCAAAAAATTACAAGTGACTATAATGAATGACTAGATATTCTGTTGGTATACTTCTTTATAAAATCGTTTATAAAATAAAATAAGCCCTTGTACGTTAGACTCAAAAGAGAAACAAAAGTGATTTCCGCGATTTATTAACGTATGTTTGTTTGATTTAACAATAATCTACACTTGCCGTGCTAAAATTTCTGTACAAAATATTTTTTATGCATGAAATATCTTTCTTTTACGTAAATGTATATACATTTCTATGACAATTTCATTCTGTTACGTTAATATTACAACTATCTACCGAAAGAACGTTTCAAAAGCAAATGTTCGCGCCCGAACCTGACGCCCCCAGTCCTAACCTCTAAGACGGAGCTCGTTAACCAATAAGAAAACTCGAAATGCATGTCGAATTGTCGAGCGTTTCCCCGCGCTTCCAGTCTCGTTTTCGCGCGATCTCTTGCCCACTTCCCGCCAAAGTACAGAATCCTATGTGCAGCGTGCGTGCAACGAAGCAGTCGCTGTTGAACTTGTGCTCGCTCGAAAAAATTCTATTTCACATGTGTGCTATTCGCTTCTAACGTACCGCCGCCCTTTTTTTGCCCGCTCCGTCTGAAGCATTATTTAAAGGCCACGTGCGTCAGCGAAAAGAAAGAAAACATGTACGTGCAAGTAGTGACGATCGACGGCAAGAAGAAGACGGTGCTAAATGTCTCTAAACTGACGAAGATCATTGATCTGAAAAAAGATATTGAGGCCGAATTCGGAATAAAAAAGGCCAAGCAGGGCTTGTTCTTCCGCGGAAAACATCTCGAAGATGACTGCACAATCTACGATTACAGCATCAACTTAAACAATGTTATACAGGTAAATTTAAAAATCCTTTGTTTACTCACATTTTTTCTATAGTATCGTTATTTTAATCAGCGGCTATTAAAGAATTAAGAGCGTTTTTAATGCAGATTAAGTTACAAATTATATTCAATGTATTTTTTAATTTAATTTAATTTATTTACTCAGTTAAAGATATTTTAAATAGATTAATTTTAAATTACAACTTAAAACCAATAAATTATTAATGTATTTCTATTATGTCAATACATATCTAAAATTTCTTAACAATAATTTTTAACTAAAAACTTCTAAGTCGCATGTATACAAATAATAACAATGTATTTAAAAAATGTTTACTTTAAATTTTAAATTTATTATGCAGGTCATGATAAAGTCAGAAAATGGTGCAATAGCTGAAAAGAAAATGAAAGACGATTCGAAGAAAAACCACAAAGTGAAAGAAGAAGAAGAAATTGAAACAACAAGTGAATACTATAAAGTTGGAGATGCAATTGATTGTACAGATACCGCTCTCGGAGCTTGGTATGAAGCAAAAATTGTTAAAATTTTTACTCAACATGATAAATTGCTTTACAAAGTAAAGTGGGATCTCCTTGATAACAAAGATGATGAGCCTTTCAATACTGAAGAAAAATGTATCAGACCAAGAGCATGGAAAATTTTGAAATTTAATGATTTAGATATTGGGCAAAAAGTAATGGTAAATTATAATTTAGAAAATTCTACAGAAATTGGACTTTGGTACGATTTTAAAATATCAAAAATAAAAAATGTTAAAACTGCAAAACAATTGATTGGTACTATACTCATTGGAGATGATATTCGATCAATTGAGAATTGTTCTATTAACACAAAAAATGATATTTATGAAATTGAAAAACCAGTTTTAGTTACCGAAAGAGATGATGAATTGATAGCCTCTCGAATACCTAAGACACGAAGACAACTACCTGCCAAATGTAAAAATTGTGATGATAATCCAAATAGAAGATGTAGAGAATGTAGCTGCAAAGTTTGTGGTAAAAAAAATGATCCTCACCTTACTCTGCTTTGTGATGAATGTGACACAGCATACCATATAGGTTGTTTAAATCCTCCTTTAACTGAACTGCCAGAGGAGGATGATTGGTACTGTCCTGATTGCAAAGTAAATGCAAATGAAATTGTCAAAGTTGGTGAAAAAGTTATTACTAAAAAGAAACATAGCAACGTTGTTGGTACAAATAGAGATTGGGGAAAAGGTATGGCCTGTGTAGGAAGAACAAAAATTTGTACCATTGTCCCTCTCAGTCATAGAGGTCCTATTCCAGGAATAGAAGTAGGCACATTATGGAAATTTAGAGTGCAAGTATCTGAAGCAGGAGTTCACAGACCTCACGTTGCAGGAATTCATGGGCGGGCTGAGGACTGTGCTTATTCCATTGTGCTTTCTGGTGGTTATGAGGATGATGTTGATAATGGTGAAGAGTTTTTCTACACTGGATCAGGAGGAAGAGATTTATCTGGAAATAAAAGAACTGCTAAACAGAGTTGTGATCAACAATTAACTTTAATGAACAAGGCATTAGCTATAAATTGTAAAGCTGATCTTAATGATAAGGAAGGTGCTGAAGCTAAAAATTGGAAAGCAGGCATTCCAATTCGCGTTGTAAGAAATTTCAAACTTGCTAAGCATAGTAAATACGCACCGGAAGATGGAAACAGATATGACGGTATTTATAAAGTAGTAAAGTACTGGCCTGAAAAGGGTCAAAGTGGTTTCAGGGTGTGGCGTTATTTGTTAAGAAGAGATGACCCTATACCTGCTCCATGGACAAAAAAAGGCAAAGCTAGAATTGCAGAACTTGGCTTAGAAATGATATATCCTGAAGGATATCAAGAAGCTCAAGAAAAGAAAACTGGAATAAAAAAACGCAAATCAGAGTTTGATGATGGTAATGAATCAGCTGAAGAGTTTGTTTCAACGCAACAAAAAAAACGAAAAGTTTCCTTTAAACTAAGTGACGAAATTAAAGAATTGATAGAAAAAGATTCACCTAATGCTAAATTATGGAGTCAATGTAATCAACTTGTATCTGAAGGAAAGCAAGCATATTATGAAAAAATTTCTACCGAATTTGCTTGCATAGTTTGCCAAGACGTAGTATATAAACCTATTACAACACCTTGTGCACATAATATATGTATTACATGTTTAAAACGTAGTTTTGCAGCAAGTAGTTATGCTTGTCCAATATGTAGAACATCTTTAGATAAAGACTATAACATGGAAGTTAATGAAACTCTTCAGTCAATTCTGCTTTTATTATTCCCAGGATATGACAAAACCAGATAAATTAAATGTTGATTTATTTAGTATAATTGTTTGATTTTTTCTTTTTTTTTTTTGAAAGAATCAGTATTAAAAAGTTATCTGTAAAATTATGTATTTTTTTAATGAACATCTAACTGAAGGTGTAGACAATTAATTTAAAGGTATTACAGTGTATTTTTGTAACGTATTTATATACCAATATCAATTAAAAGTACTTTATGTTTTTAAGACGATACGAGAATGTAAATTAAATGACAAATGATTTCTTAAAATCAATTTTTCCATTGTATAATATATATAGTTCTTTACACTTATATTAATAGTTCTAATTTATATATTAATGAATTTTTTATTTATTTACCATCAATTTTATTTATAGTTTGTAAGTAACAATTAAGGAATTTTGTTATAAAAACTATTCTATATTTATAATAAATAAAAAAAAATATCATATGTTCATTATTATGTACCTTCTTAAATTTATATTAATAAAAGTTCTACAAATTTTTTTTTGAAAGAAAACAAAATAGTTACACAGGGCCACCGAAGATGACATTCTAAACGGAAAAGTCCTTTACATAAAAGAACCATTTTCATTTGAGATGCATAATACGTTTTTAATAATTGTAATACTTAATTAAAAATTTTAGGATTCGATCAACCAAAGCAGGCTCGAAATTGCAAAAACTGCGGAGAAGAGGCGATATGCAGTTGTCATTCGCAAGTCTTGATAAAAATGAATTTTTTAATTAATCTTTAATTTCAATTAACTTACTTAAAATATATTCACCGACGGTGAAAATGATGTAAGATTTTTGTTTTAAATTTGGCTTTATAACCGACGATATATTAGGACATACGTTTTCGGAAGACGTTGTAGTTAACCGCAAAAACATTTTTTAATGTAGAATTTTATCTTTTATAGAATTTATAGAATTTTATCAAGCATTCCACCGTCCATAGTGGATGAGGTACAAGTCCGACCCCTCTTACACATTAATAAAAATAATTATCATTTTTATTATCGTAAAAAGAGCAATAAAAAAAGAAACTATCATTTTCTTTAAAATTGAATGGAAAATATGATTTTCAAACTCGTCTCCGCGGCACTATCGAGCCACTGGATAAACTTTAATATCGATATCTCACCTCCCCTAAGGGGATTTTTTGTTTGCTCCATCAAAATATAGATTTGATTTTTAAATAAAATATCTGAATTAATTTTAACAGTATTTTTTTTTACAAATAAAAACGGATAAAATTTTTAGATGTTTTTGTTGGAGTCGTAATGGAGTCAGAATTCCTGGTTGGTCTTGGTGGACATCTAAAGAAGAAATAAAATACTGCGGTTAGTTTCCTAAAATTCATTCGAAAATAATTAACATCTTTTGCCAAACTCAATGTTCAACATTAGCTTGTAGCCGCAGACAATACGAATTAAGAAAACTTAAAAAAGACGTGTCTTTACATTGTACCGAAAATGGTAATTATGAGGAATTACAATGTCATAATGGTATATGCTGGTGTGTCGAACCAGAGACAGGTAAACCGACTCAACGTGCTTATCCTGATTCATTAATGTCTTATCTTCCATGCTGTGGGTATAAATTTTTGGTAAAAATTGATAAGTTAATTGTGATATAAGTTATTAAATAGAAATGTTTTATTAGATAATAAAAAAACTGTTGGATCGCAATATCTCCGACAGTGCGAAAGTAAATCAGTAATGAGAGTTAAGTTAATTGAAAAATTGGGATACCATGGTCATCAAAATTTTCATTTAGACAATGTGTTTTGTGATTACGACGGCACTTATGGAAGATATCAAATTTATCAAAATATGCAAGTTTCTTTTCATTTGAAATGTTTAATTTTCTCTGGATTTATTACTTATCAAAAATTTGATTTTAGGATACGATGTACTTGGAAAGACGGATCTAAAATACAAAATTATCAAGCAAATGTTCAGGATTTATCGCGCATTGATTGCAGTAAGTAATTTAATTTACAAGCAATATTCTTTTACATAAAAGATAATAACAATTGAATATTTATTTTAGATTGTGCTCGCGACACCATTATATTTGCAGAAAAAAATATTGAATTCAGATTGAGTTGTGATAGTAATGGAAATTATAAATCATTACAAAATAGTAACGAATGTTTATTTTGCGTAGATAAAGATGGCTTTACTACTACAAATATAAATAAATGTGAAATAAGTTTATCTTGCAAGGAATAAGGATATAATTGTAATTGAAAAAGGTAAATAAAAATAAGACTTTTAGAGCGTTATTGTATATTTAAAAAGCTTACGAATGATGGTTAAAGGACGTTTAGATCACTGGAAGTGTCCGTTTTTCGTTTTTAAGTACTTCTTTTCATCTTACATATTTTAGTGAATACGTTATTGTAACTAAGTAATAATAATTTTCGAACTATGAAAAACTTCTCTACATTTGATTTGGAGCGCAGAAGTAGTACATTAATAAGGTTTCACGGAATTCTGCGTTCATTAAAACCCTGATAATCCTTTAAAGTATTAAACGTATAACAGAAGCTTTTAATTGTAAAATGTAAACAAATTTTAAAAAATTCTAAATTGATTATAGAATATAACGACAGTATATCATATTGTCGGTTTATAATAAATATATATATATAATATATGTGTATACGCTACAATGTTTCAATAATTATTTAATATAGAACAATAATGGGACCAGCCATTAATTGATTGTAAATTTGAGAAGACAGTAATTGTCAAATTTCTTTACAAAGATCAATTAAACGTTGAAATTCATTAAAAGCCAATAACAAATTTGCTTTTTTAATAAGTGTATTTCAACTTGTTATTTTTGTAAAGCGGTCTAAAAACTCTTATAATTCTGTGCAAAAAAATTTAATATAAATGTAAAATATCAACAGAAGAGTAAATAAAAATATAATCAAATAAGTGGACGGTCACACACATGAAATATTGCATTAATTTGTACGGAAGAATACTTTAAAAAACTTTGTTCACACAACTTTGGCAAGAATCTTCTAATTATTTATATATTTCTTTTAATGTATTTCTGAGTAAAAGTGTATTAAAGAAAATTTGAAAACTTGCATCTTATTTAATGTGTCATGGAAATATAATCTTCCGCTATCATAAATAAACTCAGCACGCTTTTGCGAGCAAATATCTTTTACATACTTATACTTTGACAAATAACATTGAATTAAAAATTTGTAGTAAATAATATCAATCAGTATATACACATTTCGAAAGACAATTGTTACCTATACTGTTCGGAACGTGGCAAGATATCTATGCAGAGAAACCAAACGGAAATTATCTGGACTCTGCAACAGAAATGTTGGCATTGCGCTCCAATCATAATTAAATTTTCCTTTTTTACCATGTTTATATTTGTACAATTAGGAGAATGTAAATATTTAAGTTAATGTCTTCAGTTACAATTAAGACATGCAATCCTATTTACCTTCAGATTCAGAATAGTTATTATTATATTAAGTTTAAATTTGCCTTAATCTTTTTATTTATTTATTTATTTTTTTTCATATTTTTATTGCACTTTAAACTTGAGGATAAGGAATGCTTTTTGCCTATTAATCAGTCTAGTTAGTTAAAATCTAGCTCTCTCCCTTTCTTCTTCAACGCAATAAAAATGAGAACTCCGTTCAGCAATTTTATTTTGAGTATTTTAACTACAAAGTCAGAATTCTGTTTTGCGATTTTTCCCTTTTTTCTCAGTCGACACCATAAATAATTTTGTCAAAAAGTACAATTAATTTATTCTCTCCTCTCATTTTACTTAGCACCATGCACAAGGGATTTCATTTTTTAGCTTTCACTCAGTTCAAACAAAAGGTGAAGCTCGAAACAAATGACGAGACCCTCACGAACTTTTAAAGAATTGATATCCGCATCACGTTCATGTTAAGTGTTAGCTTAGTCCCAGATCTTTAAAAGTTATAAGTCCAGGTGCCTTTCGCGGATTGGATGTAGCGCAGCTGAGGTGGTGCTGGATTCCGTACGTCGGGACTTTTGACTCGTCTGACGCAGTCCTGGCTGAGAACGCGGTAAGATCGATTGAAGATACCGGGTCCTGCACGGTTGACAGGTATGCTGTCGCTGCTAGCTACTCTACGCACCTCGTTAGCTCTTCTTTCTTCGCGTTGGAGTACAGTCGCAGCGGCATTTACTGCGCCGAGCGAGTCCTTAAGTCGATGGGCGAAATCGCTGGAGAAGCAAGCTTGGTTGCTGCAGGTAGCTGTCGTCATGTTCTTAAAGCTCGTGGTGAAGACTCGACAGGGACTGTCTTCGCGACTGCAGGCCTCTGAGGATAGGTCGCGGTTAAAGTTGTAATCGTTAGCGCCGGCTGAGCAGTGGCTGTAAGTTAGAGTTGAATCAAGTGAATCCGAGTATTCGGGACTTGGCACTGAAGCGCTGCTATACTGAGTGTAATTTGGTTGCACCGTCCCCTGATTGGATTGGGGACGGTGTCAGAAACATCATTCTTCTAATTCGTCTATACGGTTCTTAACAGCCATTTCAACCACTTCGAGGCTCGGGTAGTCCAGCTCTTTTACGAGGCACAATACGGCTGATAAGATATTAGAGTTCTAAACAAAAAATTAAATATTATTAGACAAGTATAATTATCTATTCTTAATTTTACTAAAAAGTCAATTATTTGTACGAATTATAGAGCATATTTTCTTAAAATTTATAAGTTTTAATTATTTTTATGGAATAATATATTTATTAGAGCTTAAACAAATACTAAAATTAAATACAAGTTTAAATGTAGAAATCTTTAAAAACGAGAAAAAAATGTTAACTAGTGTATTAAAATAATACTCCGGGGTTTTTTTTATCCAAAAATTTCAACAAGAAAATTATCGATAACTATCAAAGAAATTATTTTAAGAGTTATTCCTTTTTTACAATACAAAAAATAACAGATATTTTTTCAAACAAAATATTAATTATTCTATTATTTTATAATAATACTTTCCCTGGTCAAGTTTTTATAAAATATTTATAGTATTGGAAATATTCATTAGATGTAAAACAATGTTTTTTACCTTAAATACACTATAAAAATAAAATTTTTAATTATTTTTTAATTTATAATGTATAGTTAGAAAATGTGAGTTTTATTAGAAATTATAAAATAAAATTCAGTACAATTGCTTACTATTTCTAATTGTATTTATTGGTTATTTATTATTGTAATATTTTCTACTATTTAGTCATTTTATTTTTATTAAAATTTTAAAAAATAATTAAAATTTAGCAAGTAATGTTATTCTATTAATTTATCAAAATAAGACGACAGTAACTGAATATTAACAAGCTGATGTCAACTATAGAAGAGTAAAAAAAATCGATCACAGGTGACTCATTCATTAAATCTATACTGAATTTATGACTCATCAGGTATTTAGGTATAAATCGACTACAAATATCATCATACATTTTCTATCTATACACCTTTCATATATATATTGTTTTATGTTCTAATAACTGCAAAATAATTTGAATTAAAATTTTCTTTATTTTTTTTTAAAGAAAAAAGGAACTTATCAGTTCTTTTTATTAGAAATATTGCTTTTTTTTAAATTTGTTTGAATTCATGTTAAAATATTTACGACGTATCTACGACGAATTTAATTTCGCGTATCTGCAAGTATTTGTTTTCCCTTTATTAGTATTTGATTTTTTTTAATTGATTTGATTTTTTTTAATTCGTTTCACGGTAACGGATATAATTACAAAAAGTCCGAATAGGCTGTCCACAGTTTTATGTAATGATGAATGGATGTGATGTAACTTACCCTTGTCACTGGCCTCCTTTGATACTGAAACTGTGTTCCTCGTTTGTCCCTCTCATTACGCCTTATCCAACTAGATGTTTGGTTGTTGTAATCATCCTACAGAGAAAATAAATTCAAAATAAACTGAATAATAATTATAGCAAATATTAGAAATTAACTATTTTGTGATGAATTATTTCAAATGCATCTTACCCTTTTAGAATGTGACGATGGTGGCCGTGGTGATTCTTCATATTCGTTCCGTCTATCATCGTGATCTTGAGGTGGATGTTGCGTTCTAGGTGATGTAGGATTATACAATTTTGGATTGACATCTTCATAATCTCCATTATGGCGTGATGTTCGATCATTGAAATCCTAAAATTTTATTGGAAGCATAAGAATATGTACAAACATACTTATATGAAATATTAATTAAAATAGGTTTCAATTTTAATTAAAATGTCACTGTGTAAATAAAAGAATAATAATTTAAAGCATGCTTAAACGATCATTTACGAGAATTTTCAATAAAGATTTTTAGTTATTTAAAAGCATTTAAGATTAGAACATAATTTAGAAGCATTTTACCTGCTGGGATTCAAGAATTTTAGGTGAAACAAAATTTTCTGCTCTACTATTGTCTGTATTCTTATTTCGGCCATTTTGCTGTTAGTGTAAGATAAACGCATAATAAATATTTAAATTAATAAAAGAGCATTAAAAAATAAGGTTGTTAATAAGCAAACATCATATGTGCTATGTTCCTAAATTGCATTGAACTAATAGTGTTAATGTACTATTTATATAATTCTTATTACGTACTTCATAGTATCTATTATTTGGTGGGTACTGATGGACGGGCGACGTATTATAATTAGCATTTCCTTTATCAGTATCTTGATAATCATCTCCACCAGTTTCTTCATCATAACTCCTCTGAATAAAAAAATTCAAATTAATTATTTCATTTAATATATTGTAATTATTAAAAAAGTTAATAATTCATATTTAGGAATAAAAAAAATGTTACATTGAACAATTTATCATTTTTATCATACAAATTACAATACCTGTTCATCAGAAGAACTGTAATTTGGCTTGTGATCTGTATCTTGATCTTCTGAATATTTACCCGTAATTACCTAACATTATAAAGCATTTATTAAACCATGCATATGTTTTAAAAAATTATAAGCAATTTTTTTTTTTAGAAAACAAAATTAGACTTTAAATTATGAATATACTGTTAAAAACACAGTTTGTTATATGTTAATCAATAATTAGTTAACAATTTGCAAAGTGACTATTCATACAATTTACAGTAAAACCTACTTCTGGACTACCACGGCCAGACTGAGGAGATGGAGATGTAGCTCGCATGTGTTTTAATGGATGTACTAAAGTTCTTCCTCGCATTAAAGCAGTTTGCACTTCTTCAGGAGTGACTATTTTATCATCTAATTTTTCCAAATTAGGCAAGGCTTTAATTACAGCTAAACGATATCTAAATATAAAATAATTATAATTAAGTTAATAATAACTTAATACAACAAAATAGTTAAGTTAGATAATACTAAAAATTTTATTGCAAATTTCTTACCCATCAACTTCAGCACATGGATTTTCTCCAAGCCATAAGTTTCTTAAATGTGGAAGTCCTTGAAGGTAGCAAATTTCATTTAGATCTTTTATATTATTTTTTCTGACAAATAAGTCTTTGAGATCGACACAGTTTTGAAAATCGGCAAGGGTGCTAATTTTATTGACACTGAAACATTTTATTAAATTTTATTAAATGAAGCTTTAAATAAATTTGTAAATAATATTTAATTATTTGATTATTTATTAAGTAAGAATGACAATAAAATAATTAATTTACTAATTTAAAAAGTAATTCAAAACCTTGACTTTCTAATAAAAAAAATACCATAGTACAGTTTTAGATCATTTTAACAATCCTTTTTTGATCAGGAATGATTTCATAAAGTGTTTTTTTTTACTTCTTAAATTTGCATAAAAATAAGGAATGAATGATTCATGGAAACATCAGCAGGTCCTTATGAAATTAAGTAACTTATTTAATACACAGAGCAAGAAAACATATCCTGCTACTGATGAAGGCATGCGTAGGCGGAACAAGTTCTTGATCTGTGGGATGTGACCATGACGTGTAATACACAAATATGTCCATACTGAGACATTACTAAGCTACTTCACAGATCTCTTAATGATCAACCAAGATTTATTTATAATGATTAAAAAGTGAAAGCTTAGCACACGCATGAGTACAATTAGAGATTTTGTATAAGTTTAATTTCACGCTTCTCTGCACAATGACTATTTACTGATTTTTGCTTTAATTGAATCAACATTGAACTTGAACAAAAGACCTTAAGCACACCTTTTACAGACATCTGAGTCACAATAGTTTGATTCACTTCGATGCTTTGCAATGTAAATTGGAGTGGCAGTGCCACATTTAGTTAGTACTAAAATATTTAAATACTATTGACACTAAATAAAAAATGAAATAATCTTTTGTATTTACCTTAATGAAAGAATCTCCACATTCTTCATTTTGCGTAGAATGCTTACGTCGGTTAACTCAGTTCCCCTGCACATAATAAGTAAAAAATTCTACAGTAAGGAAAATAAAGCAAACAGAAAGGGTACAAGTAGATACAATCTAGTTTAAAAACAAGACAGAGGAGAACTCCCGTTAGTTTGAATAAAAAATGTTTTTACTCACCAGCAATTGAGTTTTTTAACGACTGAGCAGTCGCACACTCGAGTCCGAGCGGCAACCATCTCCTCGGTGAGCTTGACCATTTTTCCGGCAATACTATCTCTTCGTGTGCGCTACCGAAGACGCTGACTCCTTTGATTCTTCTCAGACGCCGAGAGGGTGGGAAAAGTTGAGGGAAAAAAAGAGGTGAGAAAAAGGAGAGCGAGAGAGTTGTGTGTATGTGTATATAAGGCGATTAGGCGTTCAGCATTGCACTTTCACAGGGAATTTTCTGCCGCTGCAGCAACATCTCGACGGCGCCGCTGCTGCGGTAACGAGCTCGTTCGAAAAAACGGAGACGTCGTCGAAGACGGCTGGCCCCGTGAAAAACAGTCAACGATCTCGCGCGAATTCAGTGGCGGAGAAAACATTGGAGTAGCAACGCACATAGAGAAATCAAAGCGGGCCGCGACTCGCTCGAGACGAGAGACCCGCTCGTCTCGCTCCGGCTTACGAGAATGAACTAAAGTGGAATCGCCGTAGCGTGTCGCGGAGATATCGGAGCTGCGAGGCCTCCTCTGCCTTTCCCGACGGCTTGCGCGCGCGCACCACTCGCATGCTGCCTCTGTGTAATCGGAATCGGGAATCCGCTCGCTCTCCTATAGGTACGCACACACGCGGCTCTACTTATAACTTATAGGTAGGAAGGTAGGTATGTGAGCTAGTTGTATGCACTCGATCGCGGAATGTAAACTTTGCAGAGCTCGAGGTTAGAATCGCCGCCTACGTTGTAAATGGTCATACTGACAGCTGACGAGTGACGACAATCATCAATCTTTCTATTTTGCCTTTAAAACTTCATAGAATCTATTTTCTTTTTTACAGTATCAATTCGTGAATTCACTCAGTTCTAATAATATTTCGTGTTAAAAACCTCTTTCCCGAAGTAAATAAGCAGTGAAACGGCTCAATTCGAATATACGTTATAAAGCGTCATTTTTAAAGCGTAGCGCTCTTGCTCTCCTTACACCTTTTCCCACGACGAGACATGTCATGCCAGCGTGTTCTTCGTGTATATATATATACACTCAATGCTCAGCTGATGTACGTTTACGGAAAAGCAAGAAGTCTCCCGGAGTGGGAGCAGTAAACTAAGCTGCGTGTTTTAGAACTCGAGTCAATTTACAAAAAAGCCTATATACTGCGAGGATTGATGCTTCGGAGCGCGATTTAGTTCGTTGCAACTGTCTCTGATGGCGCAAGACTTTTTCTCAGCTCGAAGAATGCTTGCGGCGCATCATTTATGGACTCTTTTGCTTTCTGTTTTAGGAAGCCCCTGCAGTATAGTGTAAAAATAAATTGAGCTTTATTTTTAAATGATCTAAAATGTAACATAATTAAGATGTTTATTCCTGTACTTTTACTTGAGTTTTGGAACTTCACCATTGTATATGCATTCAAAGTTTTGCTGCGTAATATCGTGTACATTTGAAAAACCTACTATTCTTTCTATTTATTTTTTGTGAAAGTTAGAATAAACTACGTTATGTACAATAAAATTTAAGTAAAAGTCTTAATCAGGAAAAATATTTCATTAAAATAAAATTTTGGTTTATTGAATCTTAAAAATAATTGCGTTTCTGATAAAAAAAAAAGTAATCAATTTCGTTGCTCGAAAAACGAGTGCATCTGCAAATGCTATTTTAATATGATATTTATCATTCATCATAAAATAAAAACTTCTAAATAACAGAGATTTGATTTTTCCAAGCTTGAGATCTTGTATTACGTTTTAATGATTCAAGGATTGTAAAATAATGTAAAAACTAAATTGTAAAATATTGTAAAAACCATGTTATAAGACTTTTGATATAAAAATTCTTTATTTTTGAGCAAAAAAATTTTCGTGCCTGTGTGGATACGTTTTTTCGATATTTTAAGTTTATAACTTATTTTTTAAATTTATTGCAAATAATATTTCATCGTCAGTTGTAGATTGAAGGTATACATATAGGATCATCGAATCTTTCAAGTAATAACGTTAATATATTATTAGAGTATATTGTTCTGTTTTTGAAGTTATTTTGAGGCTGGGTTAGTGGTATTCAAGTTTCTGTAATTTAGATTGTTTAGCTTACTGAGTTATTAGTTATTCAGGGTTTTGATTCCACACGTTTTAAAATCTAGATAACTGATTTGTTGTTATTGTGGCGATTTTTGTAGATCTAAAAGTCTTTTCATAGGACTAAAATTACCACCATCAGTGATTTTTATCACCATATTTTTAAAGTATAGTGCAATATTTCCTATGCAGACACATATGCTATTTTATATTAGCCTTCGGCAGGTACTTATCACAATTATTTAACAATTGATTGATCAAAGCTATAATATATAATTGTATAGTTTACAAATTTTGATCACGTAGATTTGAATGAGTTTAAGATTTGGAGTTAGGGGTTTATAATTATAAGGGTTAAATGAATTCTAATTTACGTATTTTCAATGATATCAAAATTTGAAATTGTTTAGCTGAATTTCGTGCTGGGTCGACCCCTAAATCGTGCTGGAATTTGAGCTTGAATTCGTGCTAGATTGTCCCCAAAATGAAGATGAAATTGATAACTGGATCGATCTATATTTTGAGCTAGAATTCTAGCTAGAATTCGAACTAAATCGAGCTCGAATCCACATGGAATCGAGCTGGAATTCTAGCTGGAATTCCTCCTGGATTTTTTCAACAGGGAAGAATAAGATGTTTGGAGTAAGTGTAAAATGTCATTTAAATTGTAGAAAAATTTGAATTTTAAATTTCATTTTTTATGTATTATCAACATTGTTTCATTGAGCGTTCGCAGACGCTTTCCTGCAACGTGGAATAAACTAATTAATCAGTTGAAGTGATTTAAAGTGGATTACCAGCGTGGTTATTAAAAAAAAATTATTTAACATATATTAGTTTTTAGAGGCTCCAATTAATTAGAGCGTAATTTTATAAAATTAGTTTTCATGGTAATTTTGAAAATTTTGTCCGTGTTCAGTTAAACTTTCTTTTTCAACTATGTATATAATATAAACAATAAATATATTTTTTGCTGAATATATTTATTGTATTCTGCAAAATGATTGTTTTAATTTTACTCATTAAAAATAAATTACTTAAAGATCGTCAAATTTTAGGAGACTCGCAAGTGTCCCCTCTTAAATGAAAATATATTGTACATATCAATGCTTTTAAACTAGCTTAATTCAGATAATTCAGACAGGTGTTATTTAAATAAAAAAGTTATTAAAAAATTACGTAATAGGTTTATTTTCGTCGCCTTTTTAAATTTAAATCGCTAAAGATCAATATTAATCTATCGTATTTTTTCGAATACTGAAATTAAATTTTCGTCTCGTAGCCCCAATCTTCTTTTACCATGTCGGCAAGTTTTTCTCCAATCATTATTACTGGTATATTTGTATGCCCTGTTACAATCATGGGCATGACTGAAGCATCCGCGACTCTTAGTCCTTTTATTCCTTTGACCTAAAAGTAGTTTAAATTATAATAAAGTGTTTACTCTTGAAAATGCTTCATTTATTTTTATTAATAAATATTCAACGTTTTGAGTCTATTTTAAAAATAGACAATAAAAATAGAAAAATTAGTATTCTGAAAGCCTACAAATTAAAATCATGTTCTTATAATAGGCTTTTTATCTTTATTTAAACGTTTTATTATATAACTGATTTTACTTGAAAATAATTTAAAATTTTACAAGTAGCTATTAGCCTAATACAATTTTCTATAAAATTGTTTTTAATTTTATTTATTCAGTCATTTACTTTTGTAAACGTTGCTTTTTAACTTACTTGTAATCTCGGATTGACCACCCCCGTTTCGTCGTCCTCGGGAGCCATTTTACAAGTTCCCGCGTGGTGATAAATAGTAAAAGTAAACGTTCGTATGGCACATTCCCAGTATTCTTCCGAATCGTACTCGAAGTCCTCACAGCCGGGTATAGGAACATTGAATAATGTCGAATTGAACCGTCTCATGGCTTCTGTGCGGCTCACTTGAATCGCCGCTCGAACGCCTTTCACCATGATCCTTACATCTTCGGGATCATCCAGATAGTTGGCGAAAATTTTCGGCTTCACTTTCGGGTCGTTACTTCTGAGTAAAATTTTACCTTTACTCCTGGGCCTCATCAGCATCGGAAATATCGTCCACGAATGCTTTCCCTTGATTTTCGAAAACATTTCGTTCCAATACTCTTCCGAAATGCCGATGTTGCGATGAACAGCGTCGTCGGAAGTTAGGGAAGCCGCTATAAAAAGTAGTTCCACGTTCGGAAATGCATCCAATTCTCGCGGCTTGTCCACGTCGACGAAGGCTAACGCTTCGCAGGCTCCAGGACTGGTCAAGGGGCCGTTTTTATTTATTAAAAAATCGTTTACGTACGGGTTCAGCGGGTCCGCTATTAAATCCGCGATAATGCCGACTGGTTGATCGACCAAAAATACAAGTCATCCGTAAGCAATGTGATCCATTAGATTTTCCCCAACTGGCGCGTCTCGAATCACCGGTATGTTCATTTCTCGTAAATGCCGGGATGGTCCAACGCCAGAGAGCATCAAAATTTGGGCCGAGCCAATAGTGCCCGCGCACAGAATAACTTCCTTCTTAGCCCTCACTCGAATATTTCTATCAAATTTCGTCAACTCCACGCCGTAAGCTCTCCTAGTTTTCGGATTTATCAGTACTTTATTTACGTGGCTGAGTTTCGTCACGAACAAATTCGACCGCTCATGAGCAGGATACAAATAAGCCCTGTTAGTGCTCATTCTGGTGCCGTTCTTCATTGTGCTCTGAATGTAAGAGAATCCAACGTGTTCATCGGCATTGTAATCTATCGTGGGATATCCCATCTCGAGTCCCGCTTCGAGAAAAGCTTCGGCCAAAGGAGTGTGAAACGGCGGGTAGGTGATCGAAACTGGTCCTTCGGTATTGTGCATCTTCTTATTATCTCTCAATTCCGGGATTCCCAAGCTTTCGAGTTTTTTAAAATACTTCAATACTTCCTGGTAGGACCATCCGTCGTTGCCCATCGAAGCCCATCCGTCGTAGTCCAGCGGATGCCCTCTGGTCGCTATCATGTAATTCAGAACACTGCTACCTCCCATGACTTTGCCTCTGGGCCAATTGCACCTTCGTTCGATCATCCCTCTGCAATAAGTGTCGGACGGCTCGGTCTGGTACTTCCAATTGACGTTGCTATTCTGCTGGAAGAAATGCACTAAAAGAGGAATATCCATGACCAAATTTTCGTTTCTACCGGCTTCGATCAAAAGCACGCTCGCGCCTCTTATCTCGCTCAATCGGGCGGCCACAGTTGCTCCGGCACTCCCGGCACCAACCACGACAAAGTCGTACTCCTGATCGATTCTTGGCACGATGTCTTTGAGTTCACTGGCCAAATCTCTCTCTCCTTCTTGCAAAAAATTCAGACCCCCGATGGCCATTTTTCCGACGATCTCCGACAGAGGCCTTCTGTCTTCGTCGAATCCGTAAAGATTGCGGTAAGGTGGAGAGCTGCTTCGGACGGTGATACATATTGCACTGATCAACGAAAAACTCGAGAGCACAAACAACGACCACTTCATCGTGACGGCAGAGGAAAATTGACGAATGAAATGAGCGAAGTAATCCTTTTATATATTCATGCATCGATACGCAAAACTACTTCTTGCGCGAAGCTTTTAATTTTTTCTTTTTCGTGATTTATTACTTTTGATTTGTCGCATCACAAAGAACTGTTATCACAGACACAATCGACTATTATTTTCATTTTCTTCCAACAATTTAGCTTCCTCAATAATTCAATTGAACTTCAACAACTGATCGCGACTGGCGAGCAACTGCGTATACGACTGTTAAAAGGCCATCGAGTCTCCGGCAGATGAAGATGTTGCGTGCGCGATTTTTAACATTCACGTCTAATTCTTACTTCTTGCTTGGGCAATTAAAACGATGTAACGAGGCCGCTGATCATTTTAATTCAATGCATGTTTGTATCGGATAAACAATCTGCTAGTCGACGAAGACGCGTGAGTCAAATAAAGAAATTTCGATAGCATTGCAGTTCTGTCTATCCTTGGAACAATGCCACCTTCTGGCGTTTTAGGTGTAATCGATAAGGTATTTTGCAATTGTACGTAAAATCTTACTTTGTAATTTATTTTATTCCAACTCTTTTCTACATAAAAACTATATCATTTTTGTCAAAATCAATAATTTTATTGTTACAATTGTTTTAAGGGTCTTAACATATTATTTAAACGTCAACAAATCACAATGTCGATAGACAATCCTTTGCTATTTGAATAAAAAACCTGAAAAATTTAATATAATTATATCATGTTTAAATGAGTTATTGATTAATAAAATTTATCGGTATAATGTACAAATCAATATTTATAATAGTTTATAAAACAAAATATCAAGTCAATAAATCGATAAAAAGTATCAAGTTGCTTAAACTTCTAAGCTTAAATTATTATTGTTGTAAAATCATAGCAAGACTACAAATTTTAAACTTCTTTAAAATGTCTTTTCCGATGTAAATAACCCAACAACAAAGTAGTTTTAATGACGCGCCCATTTAAGTAACGAACATACAGTGCATATCGAATAGGCGAAATAATTTATGCCCAGTACCTTTTTTCCCCAACGATAAACTCGTGATAGCAAAAACTGTTTAATTGTGCAACTCACATTTCTTGTCGAAAAGTATAATAACGTACGCGGAACACAAACGTTACATAAAATAAAATAATAAAACATGAGTTTTCTAATAATTGCTTCCACCTAAAGGAAGTTTTGTAATTGTAAAAATTGAAGTTCAATTTGCTAAAAACATGTGAGATGTGTTTATGTTAGGAATACCGAATTTCTTTAAGTTTACTTTTCAAAACCATTTTTTTCTGATTTTTTTTTCGGGCTTAAGAGTAGGTTACACCATTCAGTGTTCCATTTAAATTAGCTGTGAAAGATAAAATTTAATAACTAGCAACATTTACCTCGCTAAATTACCCCAAAATTGTTAAGGCCCAGAACTTTCAAGTCCCAAAGTATATGGATTTTATAGACAGCACACCTTTAAAAAAAGAAGTGAAACCGTTGGCCGATGTCAAAAGCTTCTTAATGTAATATATTCATATTTTTTTATGATAATTATGTTCAATTTTTTTATAAAAAAAAAGACAAGATTCTTTCTTTCGGTTCATTCAATGAAGAAAAATAGCCATTTTACAATGTTTGTTTCGTAAGTAACCCGCAAGTTTCACAAATTGACTAATTAATCAATTTTTTTTTCAGTTGCTTGAATTTTAAAAAATACTAAATAAAAAAAATTGCTTACTTACAATGAAGGTATGGAAACAGGAAATCTATCAATTTTTTGAACCTATGAGTTAATAAAGCAAAAATTTTAAACTCAATTTGTACATAAAAAATTGAGTATATTATCATAAAAACATCGTATGAAAATGTTATTTATATTTTATTAACCAATTAACACTCAAAAGGACACTTTTTTTTTAAACTTTGAGATTTGAAACTTTGATGGTGACCCTAACTAGCTGAACCAGATTTGGAGTTCAAACATTCCCTGCACACTTTATCGCATTTCCTGCAGTTAAAAAATAGTTACATTATGCAACAAGAGGCAAAAGTAGAAAAGCGAGGGTGCGTTTACTACCCGAGTGAAGCCCGAGGGAAAAATATTTTCGTAAGGTCAGTAAAATCACCCAAGGAAAAAATCTACTTTTGCTTCGTGTTGCACACTGAAAAAAAGGTTCCTCTCCTTACGAGAAAGATCCTCTCAATATTTACGTCAGCGGAATTTCTATTTATAAGAAAAGGATTCTGCTCCTCTCAAATGGATTTCTATTTAGTTTGAAAAACCATAATTTTGTCTGAAAATGAAATCTGTTCCTGACAAACAATATTCCTTTTGTTACAAATAGAAATTCCGCTGACGTAAATATTGAGAGGATTTCCAACGTTCCTCTCGTAAGAAGAGGATCGTTTTTTCAGTGCATAAAGTATTTTATTCGACTCTCGACAGGAAAGGCCACTTTTTGGTCCTGAAAAGCGGATTCGAAACAACTTCGCATTCTGTTGGATATTTTTTATTAAATTTTTTGAAATTTAAAAATTTTTACTTTTTTCCCGCTAATTTTACATTTGTCCCGCTTATCAGCGGCAAAAAGTGGGTTTTTCGGTCGGGTGTGGAATAAAATTTTTTTCTGACTCTAAAATTTGATTAAAAAAAAATGACTGAAAAAACTGCTTTTTTTTAATTGTTAATGAACAATTGAAAATATATTTTTCGAGATTTTTAACCTATTGCATCGTGTAATTGCACACTCAAAAATAGTAAGAATTTTCGTTAAAATTTTTCCCCTTGTTTTGATATTAAATAAGAAATAATTTTTATAGGCTGTATAATCTCGCAAGAGATTAATTAAGAAGCCGTAAAAAAAAAATAATAATTGTTATTTCTATAGCATAATAATAATTAATAGTATATTTCGTATGTTAAATAAATACATTTTTGTATGATACTTGTCAGTCTGTTTTGTTTTGTAAAGTCGATACCATACTTTACTTACTTTTCTATACTTTGTAATGTAAAAGGTGCACAGCACCCCCTCCTTTTTTGACTGAATGTTCTTTAGCCACTGTACATCGTTATATTACTTTCAATTAATAAATGCAATTAGCTCTAATTAATCGTAGTGTCTTTTTATTTAATCCACTTAAAGATTAACACTCTTCAAACTTTAAAAAAAGTGTTCTTTTGGGCGTCAATGGATTAATTAAATTTAATTATAAATTGTTCACAGCTAATTTAAAGGGGACAGTTTCTACCCCCTTGGATTAGCTATTTTTTTTTTTTTTTTTTAATTTGTTACACACATTACGCAGCGGGGTGACCAATAATTGAGCCGTGAATTGTTAATTGAATATACTATTGGTTTATTTGTAAAAGTAGCGAGGGGTTATACGCGGTGTCGATCTAGTCGGCCGCTTGGTTCGGATACGTTCTAACTGATCGGCGTCCGGTGCGAATCCGTCGCGAGAATCTGCGGCTGGGAAAAGATCTTCCCAGGATTTGCGCATATACCCTGCACCTAGCTTGTGCGGCAGTTACCTGTTGTTACCGCGTGCATTTGTTTTTCTTTTAAATTGTATTTCGGTAATTTAACATTGAAACTTTAACTTTTTAGGAAAAGTAGAGTGGTTATGTTTATTTAATTATAATTATTATGTACTATAAAATTTTTAACTTATTATTATATGTATAAAAAAAATTAAAAATTAAAAAAAATCAATTTCCATTAATCGCTTTAAATTGTACGAAAAGATAGATTATATATATATATATATTGGGTTATTGGGTTATTGTATATATATATAAAGACATCTAATGGTATATTC